>JAMAKT010000082.1:0-157042 GCA_023628415.1 Hypoxylon sp. PDH2405 | reverse complement strand
AGTTAAAAGAAAATATTTTAATAATTTATTTTTATTATTATTTTTAAGGTTAATATAAATTTACAAATTAAAAAATTTTACTTATAAAATAAATTTTAATTTTTATTATTTATATTAAATAAAAAATTTAAATATTATAATTAAAAAAATTAAGCTTATTATATATAATTTATTTTAATTAAAGCTTATTATAATTAATAATATATAATTAAATAACTTTAAATTAATTAATTAAATATATAAAACTTTTAATTATTACGTAATTATTATATATACTTAATTATATAATTATAAATAATAATTTTTAATTATAAAACTTAATTAAATATTATTAATTATTATGTTTAATTTAAATTATTTCTTAAAACTTTACTTTATATAATCTCGGTATAAATTAACTTTAATCCGTGAATTTAAAGGAATATTTAATTAAATTAAACCTTTATTTTTATAATAATAGCTTTTATTATATTGCTATATCTTAAGGTTTTTAAATTACATAAGGTTATTCCTACTTTAGCTCTGCTAATAAGCTCGTCCGCTCTTATAATATAAAAGCCCTCGTTTTACGTAGCTTTTACCACACTTTTTACCACACCTCTTACTATATTTCCTACCACACCTCTTACCGTACTACTATATTTTAAGGTTTTTAAATTAATTAACATATAAAATCTCCGCGATAGGAAATTTTTAATAAAGATTTTTAAGTTAACATAATAACCCTTATAAAACTTAAGTAATTAATACGTAAAATTTTTACGATAAGAAATTCTTAATTAAAATCTTTAGTTTAATATAATAGTGTAAATCCTTAGCAACTACCGAATTATTAAATAATTTATAACAACACGGTTATTACCTTATTTATAAATAACTTTTAATGCATTTACTTTTTTAATATATAATAAGTTTTTTAATATAAATTTATTTAAATTTAACTTATTAATTAATAATAGTTTTAAGTTTTAAATTTAATGTAAACAAATTAACCGTAATTATAAATAGCTATTTATAAAAGTAAAATGTTAAAGTAAAATAAAAAATCTTATTAATTCTTACATATATTTTTAAATTAATTTTAATTAAAAAATAACTATATTAAAACCTTTATATAAAGAGTATAAGGATATTAATATCCCTAATTAATCCTTTATTAACCTTATTATTGCTAACCTTATTAACGTTAAAAAAGATTATAATAATATTATCGCAAAAGTTTATTAATGTATTAAATTATTTAATAATAAAGTTTTTAAAAAGTTTAATAAAGTTTATAATAAGCTTAATTCCTTAATTAATATAATAAAGAATTTATAAAAAAATTCTTAAACTTACTCATTATTAATTAAATAATAAACACTTAAATATTTATTCTTATAACTTTTTAATTTCCTTATAAATTATATACCTAATAATATACTTAACAACGTAACACCTTTTCTAAGTTTAAATCCCTTAAAAGATTTTTCTAATGGAAAATGCTTTAAAAATAATAAGTTAAACTTTCATTAAATAATCCTTAAGAATGATATAAACGGTAATTAAAAGGTATATATTTAATATATATAACCGAATATAATTTTATTTAAAGAAAGTAATAACCTTAAATTTAAAAAAGATAAAAACAAAATTATATTTCCACTAAACTTAAAACTTATTTAAGTTAATAAGTTAATTTTACTTAAATTAATTAAAATTTAAGATTAATTAAAAATTATTATAATATTATATAAATTATAATTAATACACATTATAATAAAGTTATTAAAAGATTTTTAATAAATTACTTTTTACATATATGTATAAAAGTTAAATTAAGTAACATTTTTTAAAGTAATTTTTTAAATTTTAAAGGAAAATAACATCTTATATAACCCATTAATAAGATTTATAATACTTTTATTATTTTAAAATAAAAGCCTTATTAATTTTATGTAAAAAATACATATTACATTTTACAAATTATCTTTATAAAATTATACTAATTATATTAATTAAAAATTCTTTATTAATTTTATTTAAATAAATATATTAAGCATATAACTATCCCTTCATAACTATATTAAAAATTAAAACATTTCATAAATTATAAAGGAAATAATTTAATAAGCCAAATTTATCACTTACATAATAATTAAAGATAAAATATATAATACTTTAACAACTACAATACAACTTTAAAGAATAATAACTTTATTTTACAACCTTTAAATTACTTAAAAAACACTTAAAAAATTAAAAATTACATAATTAAAGCCTCTTAACGCATTAAAAATCATTCCTACAACTACACAACAATCTAATATATCCAACCCTTAAATAAATAACTATTAAATTAATATAATAAACAAAGATTAAAGCTATACAATTAAAGTAACAAATAATAAATATTTTAATTATAATAAAAAAGGCTATTAAGTAAAAAATTATTAATAAAAGCTTAAATTTCCTTACAATTAATTATTAAACGATTAAAAAATTATAATTAAAGATATATTATTTAAAAAAGATTTATTAAAATTTATTTAAAAGCTTTAATCCTTATATAATAAATGAAAAAATTAAAATTAAAAATAAATACATTTTATAAGTAATAATAAAAAAAATAATAAAGAAATAAAAAAGAATTTTAAAGAGAAATTATTAAAGAATAACACTAAATTAAATTAAAAGCTAATAAAAATCTTTAATAACTTTAATACAAATATAAATTAAAATAACCACATTTACTTAATTAAAATAAATAATAATAATAAACCATTATCCCTAAAAAATAAGTTATTATAAAAAAGCTACAATAAAAAATATAATCTTTATTAAGCTAAATTATAAAATAAATAATTATTTATAATTTTCTTTAATTATAATTATATAATTTATTATATATTTAAATTAATAGTTAAAAATTTACTTAAATATAATATAAAACAACTTTCTTTAATAAAGAAAGTTAATAAAATAAAATTATATATTAAAAAAAATACCCTTATTAAAGCAAAATTTATCATAACTAAAAGCTTTAATACTTTATTTATTATATTAATAAAAGTTATTTTAAACAAAACATTCTTAAAAGATTTAATCCTTAAGAAAAATATTTTTCATAAATGAAAAATATATTATAAAAATTTAAATAATATTAAATCACTTTAATTAAAACAATTTAAAAGAACTTTTATTTTAAAGTTAATTAAACACTTAAAAACTATTTTCTTAATAATTAAAAAAACATTTAATATAATAATATTTATAATAAAAGTTTAATAACACGGATTAATACTTACCACTAATTTAATAATTAATTCTTACTTATTTAATTATGCCTTAAATTATCTTAAATTATTTAATAAAATTAAAAAGCGAAAAAACATTAAAATAAAAACATAACACTACATTAATATACTTAATAATACACCCATAAAATTACCCTTATAATAATATAGCCCTTAATAAAAGCAAATAATTTAAAACTTTATTAAAAAATATTAAGAGAAAATTATTTAAAAAAGTAATAACCCTTAAGGCTTATTATCATTACTTACACTTAAAAAAGCTCTTAATTAAATAATTAAACCTAATAAATTAAATTTAAATATAATTTAACATTTTTATTATAATTATAAAAAGCTTAACAAACATATAAAGAAAAACGCTTATCTTTTTCCCAATATAATAAATTAAATTTAAAAAATAATTAATCATAAATAATATACCTTTTTAAACTTATTAAACAAATTTTAACATATACTTATTTATAAACTTTATTAAAAAAAAACCATTTTTATCATACCTTTTAATATATATAAATAAATAATAATACTATTTAAACTTTACAATACACTTATAACGTTTTAATATCTTATAAAAGAAATCTTAAAATCCTTTTATAATTTCGTTACAAATTTCCTTAATAATATAATTATATAAGTAAATATTAAAGAATAATTTTATAAATATATTAATATTATATTTAAACGCTTAATAAAATATAAAATACTTATTAACTTTACAAAGTTATAACTTTTTATTAAAAAAAAAGTATACCTTAAATTTATTATATTAAAGAAAAGTATTAAAACTAATTTAACAAAAGTTATTATAATTAAAAACTAATTAAAGTTATAAATAATTATTAAAATATAAGTTTTTATTAACGTAATAAAATATTTCTAACATTTAATTAAGAATTATTCCTTAATATTAAGCCCTTTAATAAGCCTTATAAAAGAAGTAAAAAATACACCAATTAAACTTAATAAAAATATAGAAAAAGTATAGAAATATATCTATAATTTTATTATTATTATATTAATAGTAATTAAATTTAACTAGAAATTACCATTAATAATTAAATTAAATATTAATAAATTTCATATAAAAGTTATTATTTTATAACTATATTTATATAAAATTAAATTAATCTTTTATTTAATAGCTTACTTTTTAAAAAAACTTTTTAATTAATAATTATAATATTTAATATAAAAACAAAAGCTATTAACAATTATATTAGTTTTATAACATTAAAAATATTAAATAAAAGGAAAATATATTATAATAATTATTAATTATAAATCCCTTAAAATAATTAATAATAAAATTAAATAATTAATAAGAATTATACATTTTTTTAATTTTATTAAATATTATAACATTAAAATTATTTATTAATTAAATAAAGTTAATATATTAGTAAATTACTTATTTAAATTTTCCAATATAATAAACAAAAGTTACCTAATCATTAAAAATAATAATACACTTATAAAAATAATAATTTATCCTTATAAATTAAATTAATTTAATCTTTAATTTATTTTTAAATACCTTTAACTTAAAATAAACTTATTAACTATAATATAAAAGGATTAAGTAAAAAAACACTTTATTATATATTAGGATAAATTATATAAAATATTTATATATTAAAAAGCTTTTAAAAATCCTTCCCATATAATAAAAATAATAAATAATATTATTAATATATAATAAATATTTAAATATAATAATTTAATAATTTAATTAAAGAAAATATATTATAATTAAGGATATATTATAATAAAAGTTATATTAAAAAAAGTAATAAAATAATTTTAATATTTAAAATTAACGTTAACAATATATAAAATAATAATTAAATATTTATTTTATTAATTAATAAAAAAATTAAATCCTTTATTACTTAATCTTTACCTTATATAACCTTTAATACTATTTACTTATTAAGTAATAAACTATACATTTATTACTTAAATATTTATACTAATAATTATTAAATATATTATTAATTAAGTTAAAGTAAAAGTTATTAAATTAACATAATTTAAAAATTATATATTATTATTCATAAAAATAAGAGAAATATTTAAATACTTAAAGGAATAAATTTTTAATAATATAATAACGTTTATTAATAAAAAAGCTAAAGCTTAAAATCTTTTATATAATTTTATAATTAAGCTTATTATTCCTTTACGCTTATAAAATAATAGAAAAGTAAAGAAAGCTAATAATAATATTAAAAGAATTATATTTTAAAATATTAACATTTATTTTTAAAATAATTAACTTAAAACTTAAAGCTTTTTTAACCTTCTTAAACAAATTATTACAATTTATAACTATATACTTAAATTAAGAAAATATAATAGCTTTTTCCTAATATTTAAAATATAACTCCCTTAAAAATAATAACTTACTAAATATATTAAATATTTTTATAAATTAATTAAAGAAAAAGAAATAATATATGTTAAATATTTAATTATTTACTATAAAACATTAATCGCAAAAAGTTATTATAATAATTTAAAAGCATTAAAAAATTAAATATATGTTTATTTATAAAAAAAGAAAAATATAATATATATATATATATTAAAAAATTAAGTTTTATATATATATTAACATAAAATAAAATATAAATTATATTATAATAATCCTTAAATAATCTTTAATTATTATAAAAATAATATATATAAAATATAAAGCTTTAACAAAATATATTTATAAAATAAATATAATAAAACCAACCTTTTTTTTACATATATAAATAATAAATATCTTATAAAAAGTCTTTAATATACTAATAAAATTATATTAAAATAAAATAAATAATGTTTATTAAAGCGTATAAAAAACTAATAATAATTAAAAATAATTATTTAAAAAAAAAGTAATATAAATTTTTAGCAATTATTAAATTATTAAATAATTTATAATAATACAATTATTACCTTATTTATAAATAACTTTTAATATATCCACCTTCTTAATATATAATAAGCTTCTTAATATAGATTTATTTAAATTTGGCCTATTAATTAACAATAGTCCTAAGTCTCAAATCTAATGTAAATAAGCCAGCCGCAATCACAATAGCCCTTGTAAAACTCGGGTATGTGGGGCAATGAGGCACTAGTTGACTAACCTATGGTCCCGGTGTTAATCGATAAGTTAGTGCCCCGCGTTTATCATCTTTGGCCGGACCCGGTGCAACTTTGACTCACCCGTATTTTTTTTGGCGGGGCTTTTTATGCTTTACACTCGACCAACTGATTGACTTCAACGTCCTTAACCCTTCTGACATAGATTTGAGTGCGCAAAGGCCATCGTAGTTCGCCAAGATGAGCATCAACTTCCCGCAGGCAGAAGAAGACATTGTTCGCTTCTGGCAAGAAGTTGATGCCTTTCAAACACAACTGAAGCTCACAGAAGGCCAACAGCGCTTCACCTTCTACGATGGACCTCCCTTCGCAACCGGCCTCCCTCATTATGGCCACCTTCTGACATCCACAATCAAGGACATCATACCCCGATATTGGTCCATGAAGGGTTATCACGTCGTTCGTCGATTTGGCTGGGATACACATGGTGTTCCCATCGAGTACGAGATCGACAAGACGTTGGGTGTGTCCGGCCGCGATGCCGTTCTAAAGATGGGCATTGAGAAATATAATGCTGAATGCAGAGCCATTGTCATGAGGTATGCTGCAGAGTGGAGACAGACAATTGAGCGTCTGGGTCGCTGGATAGATTTCGACAACGGTGAGTTCGGTTCCTGTCTCCAGGCGGCTTCTTTGAACGGGACTGACGATCCGAGTTAAGACTACAAATCTATGGATGTCACCTTCATGGAATCCTGTTGGTGGGTCTTCAAGCAGCTTTTTGACAAGGATCAGGTCTATAGAGCCTACCAGATCATGCCTTTCTCGACAGCCCTCTGCACACCCTTAAGTCATATGGAATCTAAGCAGAACGAAAAGACAACCCAGGACCCGGCAGTACTGGTCGCGTTTCCCGTGAAAGATAGGAACACGTCGCTCATAATCTACACGACGACACCTTGGACCCTGCCGTCTAATCTCCTCATTGCTTGCCACCCCGACTTTGAGTATCTTGAGATCCTGGATGAAGATTCGGGCAAGCAATTTATCCTCCTTGAAAGTGGACTTTCTATGCTCTACAAGGACAAGAAGAAAGCCAAGTACAAGGTTGTTAATAAGCTCAAAGGCAAGGAGATGATCGGTTGGAAGTATGAACCGTTGTTTCGCTATTTTGCCGACCAGTTTGCCGACTGCTTCCAAGTCATTGGTGCCGACTACGTTGAAGCAGACGAAGGTACCGGCCTTGTACACCAGGCTCCCGCTTTCGGTCAGGAGGACTACGATGCCGCAGTGGCTGCTGGCTTCATACATCCCAAGCGCTTGCCACCGTGCCCGGTGGACGAGAAGGGCCTGTTCACAGCCGAGATTCCCGATTATGCCGGTCAACACGTTAAATCTGCTGACAAGGCCATTATCCGAGATCTGAAAGAAACAGGTCGTCTGTTGGTTGCCACTCAAGTTTCTCACGTGGACAAGTTTTGCTGGCGGTCTGATACGCAGCTTATCAGGAAAGCCGTATCTTCTTGGTTTATCCGAGTCACTAACTCCATACCTGAAATGCTGGCCAATCTCGAGTCGACCACTTGGGTCCCTTCGTTTGTGAAAGAAAAACGATTTGCAAACTGGATCGCCAATGCCCACGACTGGAATATTGCTCGAAATCGGTACTGGGGCACACCTCTCCCGTTGTGGGTCAGCGAGGATTATGAAGAGGTTGTTTGCGTGGGAAGCATTGCTGAGCTCAAAGAATTAAGTGGATATACTGGCACTTTGGATGATATACATCGAGACAAGATTGATGGCATCACGATCCCTTCGAAGAAAGGGAAGGGCCAACTTCGCCGTGTGGACGAAGTTTTTGACTGCTGGTTTGAGTCGGGAAGCATGCCTTATGCATCCGTCCATTATCCCTTTGAAAATTCAGAAGGATTTCATGGCGGGAATTTCCCGGCAGATTTCATCGCTGAAGGACTCGACCAAACCCGTAAGTACCTATCCTAGTTCCGAGTACTTTGGCTTTCAACACCGACACATCCCTTAGAGTGTGATTATCACTGACTGACTTAATTTAGGGGGTTGGTTTTACACACTGACGGTCCTGGGGAACAAGCTTTTTAATGTCTCGCCGTTCAAGGCAGTCATCGTCAATGGTCTAGTTCTCGCGGAGGACGGCAAGAAGATGTCTAAAAGTCTGAAGAATTACCCCGATCCCAAGGCTGTCATTGACCAATATGGATCTGATGCATTGCGACTTTATCTGATTAACTCCCCCGTCGTTCGCGGAGAACCTCTACGCTTCAAGGAGGCGGGTGTGAAGGAGGTGGTGGCCAAGGTGCTTCTGCCCCTATGGAATAGCTACCGCTTCTTTTACGAGCAGACGGTTCTGTTTAAGAAGACGACTGGTGATGACTTCATTGCCCAGTTTCCAGAAACCTCCAATGTCATGGATCGGTGGATTCTTGCGGACTGCCAGAGCATGCTCCGGTTTATCGACCAGGAAATGGCCGGTAAGTTCACAACCCGCTCAGGCTAAGTCTTTTAACTAATTCTATAGGTTACCGTCTATACACCGTCGTTCCGCGGTTGCTTCAGGTTATCGACAACTTGACGAATTGGTACATTCGCTTTAATCGCAAGAGACTTAAGGGTGCTGCTGGTCTTGACGTTAAAGACACAAAGGCAGCTCTGGACACTCTATGCCAAGTCCTCTTCACCCTAGTCCGAGCCTTGGCACCTTTTACCCCCTTTATCACGGAACATATCTATCGTCTTCTGCAGCCATACCTCGGGGATGCGCTTTCTGGGTTCTCTAACACGAAGAGTGTGCACTTCTTATCATTCCCGACTGTGCAAGAGTCACTCTTTGACGAGGTGATCCAGAGGAAAGTGTCTGCTATGCAAAAGGTGATCCAGCTTGCAAGGACAGCTCGGGAGCGTAAGACCATCCCGTTGAAGACGCCGCTACTTACGCTCGTGGTTATCGCCGACGCACAGCAGCTCAGCGACATTGAAGAGCTGCAGACATATGTCAAAGAGGAACTTAACGTCAGAGACATCGTACTGACGAATGATGAGGAACGATATGGCATTCATCTGGAAGCTCGGGTGGACTGGCCGACTCTAGGCAAGAAACTAAAGCGCGATGCTCAAGTGGTCCGCAAAGCTCTGCCGGACCTGACACAGGAACAACTCAGGCAATATCTGAAAGACCAGAAGATAACTATCAAGGGGATCGAGCTTGAGGGCAACGATCTCAATATTGTGCGGGTCATAGCCAAGGATAACACGAATATCGTGAAGGATGATGGGGTCCAGTACGAACCGGGCTTTTCGGAAGACATGATCATCCTCTTAGACACGGCGTCGCACCCGGAGCTTATCGATGACGGGATCGCTCGTGATGTTATGACACGTGTGCAAAAGATGCGGAAAGCGGCTGGTCTCGTTCCTACTGATGATGTCCGTATGCTATACAGCATTGTCGCGAACCCCGATGGTGTTCAGTTTGAGAAATTGGTGTCCTCCCGCCAATCGCAATTTGAAAGCACCGTACGTGGTCCTCTGGAGCCTTTTTCGTCGGCGGAAGGGGCGGCCGAAGCTGTCATACTGGAGGAACAACACGTTATCAACAATCTCACGCTGTTACTACGGCTGTGCCGCCTCTGATTCGACCATGTAATAGCGAGTCTTGCAATCCTCTATGCCATATGGCCTAAGAAGTGACCGTGTAAAAAGGGGTTAAGAAAGGAAAATTCATAGGGTTATCGTGATGATAGCCTATAGCTTGAGTGCGACGAAAGGCGCTGTTAAATAGAGGAGGTATCGTAGATTAACCACCATCTATCTGCACTGTTGGTGGTCTTGCGGATGAGAACGGTCTGAGGATCTTATAGATAACTCATAGATGAATCTCATAGATGGATTGCATCTGGATTTTAAACAGTTCTTCTCCAGTTAAGCTTTCTACCTCTAGTCTACTTGGACACGCTCTTTGCTGTATACATGCCGTATACACTCCCAAGTTTATTGTTCAGCCGCCGTCCCTCCGGTATGTGCGTATATACCGTAGAATACCAGCCATTAAGCAGGTAGGTGGGTGTTTTACACCAAGGCGAACTGGGCGAATAAAATGCTTACGAGGCTTGAAACAAACCATGTTTGAAAGTGGGTAAGCGCAACCTTTACTCTATACTGAAATGGTTAAATACGTAAAACCATAATCAGCAACCAAATAGTTGGACATGTAATATTGAAATAATTTTGCTACATTTGATATCAGATATTCATAGTGTAGTCAATAGAAAACTCGGCCTCAGTATGTATATACTAGATGCCGCGATATAGTACCTTCATGGTACATGTATTTATCTTCGAACCGCAGACAGGGATGAGAACAAAGGTTGCAGGCGGGTCCTACCATGACGAGCGGTGATTGGGGCGAATTTAAAGGCAGTACCTTGCAGCCCCTGAATTAGCTGGTGGACCTCGTACCACTACATGTATGTACCGTAGTACCTACCTCGGTCTGTATGTATCTATGTAAGTATTACACGCGTGAGCATAATTGTCAAGGGAAGCTTATTAGCCGTTAGCAGAAAGTGAAAAAAAGGAGGCGTGCGTCCCTGAATCTTGCATGCCGGGTATGTAGAAAATTACTGGAGGATCTGACCACCATCTCGCATCCCGTTTGGCGGGCTATGTACTGTAGAGATGCAGGAAAAAAAACCTCTCAATCAATGATAATTAACCAGCTATATACATACCAAAAGGAAGTTTTGGTTCTTGGCAGGTTTGGGTCAGGGAGTCCGGGTCCAGGCACAGGGCACGGCGTCTCATCGCATTGACCCTATTCGCATTGCAGAGATTACACATACCTAACTAGACGGCATTACCTATGTACGCATGAGCGAGCGTGCGTACAGATGCATGTTACCTGTTTACTGCGGGATCATCAGTGTGGTAGCTCTTTTTGGCGGGAGAGTCAATTAGCACGGCAGCACGGCCACACCGTTTCCGCTTTGCGATAAGACTCTGTTGCTAGTGGAGGGTAGCAAGGAAACATGATGCCACCGACACCAACTTCACGACTACAATCACCATCACCACCACCAACACCGCAACTTTCTAGCTTCTCCCAGCACTACCAACGCCGGCAACAGGCGTCCTTATCGAACTTGTACGTCCGGGCTAACAGCAACAGCAAAAGTACTGGTGATCTGAACGGGTTTAGCGGCGGTGACGACGATGAAGAAGAAGGTGGAAATGATGGAAATGTAATAATAGCTAAAAGTGGTATTGGTACTTCTAGCGTTGTCCGGCTGGCTGGATACGGTCCGAAAATCGAAGCGACAGCTCTCCCAGGTACGACCGCGACTGCGACGGTGTTAACTCAAAGCGCCACTAGCCAAACCCAATCTCGTGCCCATCTCCATCCGAATCTCCATCTGGCTGGAGACAGGCCCCATCAAAATCCACATCCCTTTATTTATCAAAACTCCAATCCTCCCAATCCCCCTCCACCTAGAACATCGTCGCTGCTCCCGCCGCCTCGAAATACCAACACGAAAACAGTATCACCCTCCAATGAACCTTTGACCACCTCTCCACGATATCACTCACGCCACCATTCGCCATCTAGTAGCATTGGCGCTGTTAGCGACGGCTTCCGAAATCTCAACCGCTGGTCTACATCTACCACCTCGAGTCGCGCCTCCAACATTAATCGCGATCACCGTCAGCACCAGGAATTACAATCTCCTCCGCGGAAGCTGACCAAGAGACGGCCCCCAAACGATACGAGCGCCTCACCGAAAACCCGACGGCCGTCCTCACCGCCCCCACCATCTTCTTCCACCGCGCCTCCGAATCTCCCCCCTATCATTTCCCTCCCTCCTCTGGACACGAACCCCGAGTCCACTGTCCACCTCGGTTCTCCTTCTCGCTTGATGAGTCGCGCCAGTCCCTCCGAATCGCACGACCGCTTCTGGGATGATCTCACCCGCCTAAATTCATCTGCCAAAGGGAACCCTGCACTTCTTCCGCCAGCGACCGTCACCCGCGACACTATGCCGGAGAGGAAGAGCCACGCGAGGGCCCGCTCTTCCGCAGCGAGGGGCAGCGCTGATTCAACTAGAGCCAGAGACCGTGCTAATAAACCCTCCCAGAAAGCCATGCTCTCTAAGGCCTTAGCAAAGGCAAATGCGGCCGTGCAGCTAGATAATGCCCAGAACTACGATGCCGCTAGAGAATCTTACTTAGAGGCCTGTGACCTCTTGCAGCAGGTCCTTGCCAGGACAAATGGGGAAGAGGATAGGAGAAAGCTGGAAGCTATTGTAAGTTGAACTGCAGAGCCGCATGATCAGTTAGACCAGTCAAGTTGACGCGTTTTCTTCCAGCGACTTACGTACACGAGTCGAATTGACGAGCTGGACGGGCTGGCACCTGCGTACGCACAGAATGATAAAGCCCTCCCTGCGAGACCGGAGAGTGTCGGCGACTATCATGGAGTCCAAATCGAACTGGCCGGCGTCGAGGGCTCTGCAGAAGATACCACGGCGACGTGGATAGATAGAGGCGAATCGCCCACTGCAGATGCTTCTCATCTTCGGTCCTCACCGAATCCTGGCCAGGACCAGCGCCTGCTCCAGTCGTCTTTTTCAAAGCCTCAGATGCGCCGAAACTTCGAAGGGACTTCTCTCAACTTACATCCCTCGCAGGACGCTGGCTTTGTTCCCGCTCCATTATCACCCCGAAGGCCAATATCGCCCGCTAAGCCGCCGACTCCAGAACCCATTGTGCGCCAGGATTTCTCTTGGCCGTCTGAGCGGCTAACAACAGAGACCGGTACAAGGAGCCACAAGCGCAATCTTAGTCACGAATCGGCATCGTGGCTAGACCCGATCGATGAGTCGGGTGGCTCAGCTTCATCATCAGTGCACTCGAGAAGCTCGTCAATTGGAGTCAGAAGGAAACATATTCGCCATGCCAGCGGTAACACGGAGGCAGAATTTGACGCCGCTCTGGATGCTGCGGTTGAGGCTGCATATGATGAGGGCTATGAGCCTATGGGCTCATACGAGACGACCTATGACGAAGAGTACGACAGCGGCGCTGACATAGTAGTTAACGCAATGCGCAAGGTAGAGCTTGCTAAGGAAAGGGTTCGGCAAACCGAACGCGAGGTGGCGATCGAATTAGCTCGGGAACGAGAACGCCAGAGGCAGATGTCAGTGGACCAGACACCTCAGACCTTCAGCGGGGACTTCTTTGACGCCAATGATTCCGATGAGGAGGAGCGGATGTTAGATGAGATGGCTAGGAGATCCGTGATGGAAGACTTCAGCTTTAATCAGCGGCCCCAACAATCGCAGTCTACAATTCCCAGGGAATCTGATTCTAGTGGGATAACCTCTCGAACCTGGCATAGCTCGGTCGGCTCAAACCCTCCAACTGCCACAACGATGTTGTCAACAGTTACTGAGATGCCGCCGCCAGGAACCCTGCCCAAAGCGGCATCGTCATCCCTACCGTCTCCTCCTCAGCCGCAACCACGGAGCTCCCCTTCGCAGGTCTCTCCCACGTCTGGGGTGCGTAACCGTCGCCTATCCGGTCAGAATCCCAAGCAGCTCAAGATTGAGACTTCCAAGTTCGGCCAGCCACTAAATGCGCCTCCACCATCTGTGGTGACCTCTGCATTGCATACAAAGGCCCCCGGGGGTTATATTGCGCAGCAAAGACAAGCGCTATCGGCGACATCGACGCGACCCGGGCCCTTTTCTATGCGTGCGCCATCGTCGCCGGTCAGAGGCGTAAGCCCAGCAGAGGTTCTGAGTCCTCCGAGTCCCATGTCTAAAAACGCAGGTGTTCAAGAATCCGAGGAGCTTCGAACGGGGTCGCCGCCCTCTACACGTCCCGGCATACGCAAGAACTTCTCATCTTCCAGTTTAAAATCGCTGAAAACGCGCCAATTTTCAATCTCGCACCTCGACGACTCGGATCTCTCGCCCAACACTCCGCTTAGCCACCAAATCTCGAACAACTCGATTTCTCGCCAGCCTACGATTCCCGCATTGCCTACACCACTTGCAGCTGCTTTTCACGAGAGAATGGCAGGTGGTATTGGTGGCTTGCACCTCTTTGATTCTGATTTTCACTCCCCGACTACCCATTCACCTAACCAGCCTTACCATCACAATCATCTTCATCACAACCCTGATGTGCCAATACCGCTCGAGCCTTGTCCGTCTGACTCCATGCTTCGACCGTTCTGGCTTATGCGTGCTCTTTACCAGACTCTCGCCCACCCACGTGGCGGATATATTAGCAACCGGCTTTTCATTCCTAGAGATGCTTGGAAAGTCAAGGGAGTAAAACTGCGAGCTCTCGAAGATAAGATTGCGCAGTGCGACCTCTTAACCGCAGCGCTTCTCAAGCTGGCGAGGGTAGATAGCAACGATGCAGACGCAGTCCTCGAGGAGATGCAGAGTTTCGAGAATATTCTTGAGATGGTTCAGGGGACATTGACGCGGAAACTGGGTAACGAGGTTGGCACGCAGGGAATGAACGCCTTTCGTGATGAGAGAGACACGGAGATTGCTCCACCGGTACCTCGAAGTGCGAGTGTTAGCGCGAAGGGCGGCGCGTTCAGTTGGCGGAGATTAAGGAATAAGGGCTCTGCTGCCAATATGACCAACGCGTACGGGGGGAAGAGTAACAGCAGCGGAAGCAGCGGCCCCGTCGCGACCGAGAGAGATATTATCAGCTCAGTGGGATCTATACCTAGTCTACCGATGACCGCTCATCCAAGCAGCAGGCCCGCAAAGAGGGATGTTGCGTCTATCAACTTTGATGGACCGTACGGAAACTACATGGCAAGCCTCGCGCGGCTCTTCGACGCGGCGCAGACGGTTGGTAAGTGCCTTATATGACCCCCACGTTACTATTCTCTTTCGGAATGAATCACTGACCGCTACTAGATCAAATCGCGCGCCAGGTCGACGACCCTGGCCTCCGCCATGCTGATAAGACGCAAGTTGGACTTGAGCTGTGCACTAGGCACGCAGCCGAGTTCTTCGGATTTTACATCTGCCGCTTCGTGCTGGCCGACTTGGCGATGCTGCTCGACAAATTCGTCAAGAGAGGTAGCGAATGGGTGCTTAACTGAGCACGCGCCCAAGGAAGGCTATTACTACTACTTCGTCTGCTTTGTTCTAGGCGGATTCTAATGTTTTCTATCGACACATTCACGGGGTAACGTGGGATGAAGGGACGATAGCGGAAAGGGTACTCTCAGGGGTTCCATCACAGCGAAAGGTCCTGCGGGCAGCTTCGACTAATGACTACCTACCCCTTGGAGAAGGAAGAGTAGGTAGTGATGGGCGGCTTGGCTTGGACGGACATGTGGGAGAGGGGTGGCTGGGAGGATCCAGACATGCAAAGTAGGTATGGAAGAGGATCTTATTTAAGCGATGATGTTATAAATATGCGCCAGACTTTCCTTTGTATATTTCACGGCGCTAGAATATATCCCTGCTGGTCTCATGACACGATATAAGATACCATAGGTCATTTACTGTTTGATAGTCGCTATTTGGCTGGTCATTCGTTGGCTTCCCGACGTTACGAGATGTTGGGAGGGTTACTCACTGGGAACCAAGCCCGTATATAGAGTCAAAGAAAGCCCTCTATAGTTGAAATTTACAGTCAGCTCGTTCTGCTCTACTAGTATTGGGAGCATAGACGTTCATACATGATTAATGTAATTTGTTCCGGTTCGAATCCATTCGGAGTCGTAGTGTTGCCTTGATAGGTAGTCATTACGAATCCTATGAGGGATATATATGTAGGTAACGTATTATCACCGGTGAAAATTACTACTAAGCTGCGGCAACCTCCAGTATCGTCCTATAGAATTGGGCCGGGTCATGGGCAAACCGCCCTAAGAATAGGCCGTCCACGCCGTCCTTGAGCTGCTCGAACAGCCCTGGGCCTGCACTCCCGCCGTACAGAATGCGCGTAGGCCCATTCCTCCGCTGCACGCACTCGAGCACTCTGATCGCCTTAGTTACGGCAACGACGTGCTCTGCGCCCGCGGGCTGAGCGGTGCCAATGGCCCAGACGGGTTCGTAGGCTAGGACGACTTCGGCGTCGTCAGGTAGACTTGCCAGAACAGGATCGACTTGCTGTCTGCACTCATCAACAGCCGCGGTAACAGCCATTGCCGCCTCTCCGCCCGCTTTCGAGCGCTCACCAATGCACACCAGCGGGATCATACCGTTCCGGGCCGCGGCAGCGGCTTTCCGCGCTGTGTCGCTGTCCGTCTCGCCGAAGATGCGTCTGCGCTCAGCGTGGCCCAGCTCGACAATTCTGCAGCCGACCTCAGCTAGTACGGCGGGCGAGACTTCGCCTGTGTAGGCGCCGGTATCCTCATAGAAGGCATCCTGCGCGCCCGTCAGGATCTTGGTATCCTTGAGTTGGGAGATGACGGATGTTAAGGTGATGTGGTCCGGAATGATGAAGATGTCAAGCTGGTCCAGAAGATCCGTTGGCGGTGGCGGTAACGGTGACGGTGACGACGACAATGAGTGTGAAGAGAGAATTTGGAGAAGGTCGTCGACGTATTGCTTGGTTCGGGCGGCGGAGAAGTACATTTTGGTGGAGACGCCGACGATACGACGTCGAGAGGGCGGAGGGGATGAGGTCATGGTTGGTTAGAGGAGACGATAAAGAGTACCTACATGTAATTGTTGGGGGGGGGGGGGGGGTAAATGGTTGGAAAATGAATGTAATATCATGCAGTCGACGGTGGCATTTAGTATTTTCGCTGATGAGATTAGGTATTAGCGAGCTCGCTTTATTATAATTAGAATTGGAATTCCATGGTTCCCGGCGGCGTGGACAA
The DNA here is from genome assembly GCA_023628415.1 of Hypoxylon sp. PDH2405. Classification (NCBI taxonomy): domain Eukaryota; kingdom Fungi; phylum Ascomycota; class Sordariomycetes; order Xylariales; family Hypoxylaceae; genus Hypoxylon; species Hypoxylon sp. PDH2405. Next base: position 139,753 of record JAMAKT010000082.1, on the reverse strand, counting down.
CCCCATCTGCCCATCGCCGTGGATCTGGGGATGTGGGTTCCAAGCTCCACTAACGGATGTCGATGTATTTATGTACGTTCATGATTTATGGGGCATTTTGAATTATTAAAGTATAAACGACTCCTAAATAAAGCTTCATCTCCACGATACCGTATATCCCAGATCCTGGATAGCGGTGTGACTACTAGCGGGGTAACATATACATTATTAGGTATTATCTGCTTATTTCCGTGTTAGCTTAGATAGAAGTCATCCATCTGCTACTTCTATGTCTAAGTAACTTTTATAGCTTTTGAAGCTTTCAATAACCGACTGACTTGTGGTCCTGTTATTCCTTTTTTTTCCTTTTTTCTTTTCCTTGAGTTTTTATTTTCTGACCTGTGCATGTTAGGCCATCACTCCTCCGCCCAAATAATAATACCTTCATTGTGTCTTTTTGTTTTAATGTTAAAACGTCAACATCAACCTAATTTCAGCTTACAACGATTTCTCGAGATGACTGATAGCTTCTACTTTGGCTGCGCTCGCACTCTTCTCATCGAAAACGTATCCGAGCCACTCCTTGGCTAATCTGCGCGCGAGTTCCAAGCCGATAACTCTCTCGCCCATGCAGAGGACTTGAGCGTTGTTGCTCAACACCGCTCGCTCCACCGAGAAACTGTCGTGAGCTGTCACGGCTCGGACGCCCTTAATCTTATTGGCCGAAATGGCGACTCCTAGTCCCGTGCCGCAGATGAGCAAGGCTCTGTCGACCTTGCCGTCGGCGACTAATTGTGCTGCCGCTGCTGCTCGGTGAGGATAAGCTGTCTTATCATCTGCCGAAAGACTGCCGACATCTATTACGGACTCGACCCGGGAGTCTTTCTCAAAGTCCTCTTTGATCTTGGCCTTGTAGTTGACACCGGCGTCCTATTGCATTTATTGTTAGTATGAGTGTACCTCATATATACATATACGGTAGGTGCCCAAGATATAAATCCAAAATAATGAACTAAAGCAATATAAAATAAAATACTTACATCTGAACCTATGGCTATTTTCCACTTGGGCTGTGCCATCTTTATGTGATTCTGGGTATAAGTAAGTGAAAGTCTCTGGTCCTTGATGATTGCGCAAGTGTAGTTTCACGTCTGATAATCGGAAATTCCCTTTGAAAAAAGCAGAATGTGATATATTCGAATAGATTATTATTTGACGCCCTCGCTTCTTACTTCCCGGTACTATTGGTCCCTTGTACCCTTTCGAATTCTAAGCTAGCGAGCTGGTTTTGTTTGTCCTTTTGAAGTGGGGGGGATATAGTCGTATACTATAGACCTTCGGATTGCCTGATTAGGAAATCCGATGGCAAATATCTTGAATTTACCCCTATGGTTCGCATTACTCTCTCCCGGCATCGCTATGCGTAATACAACCATTCACCCCCTCCTTCGGTAATCATGCGGACCATGGCTCTGTCACCTATACCGAGTAGTACCGTGGGGAAAAGGGCCTGGAAGCCTGAATACAACCCGTAATTTACGAAATTATGAGCTATGGTGCCGAGTCATTTTGGGACTGGGAGCTGGGCCACTGACGCTACGGTATATCATCGCAAGTCTCGTGGACTAAAGAGATGACTAGATGGGGTCAAAAGGTGTGGTGTTACTTCTTACGGTAACCCCTTAGATTTCCATAATCTTGATCTTTCACGTAATAGTACCAAAGCTTTCTGTGTCTCTTTTTCGAAAGCTTGCCTTTGTCCGCCGTGACCGAAAGTGATAGAAAGCGCGAATCCTTCGCACTCTCAGATGATTCCGTAGACACTACTCATTTAACTCTCTCCAACTCTCTCCAACTCTATTGTGTCATAGCACATTCAGGTTTCAGTCCATAGTCTCGGCCTTAGTCTCCGAAATGTCGAAGCGTCATCTCTTCGCCTCTTCGGACGGACTCGTCACCAAGGCAATTAGGGGTATCATCTCCTACAACCCTTCACTTAGTCTAGATGAAGTCAACCGGGTAGTATTCGACACAACCTATAACAAATCCAACGTTTCCATAGTCAGCGGCGGTGGTTCTGGTCACGAGCCTGCCTGGTCTGGTTATGTTGGTCAGAATCTGCTTGCCGCCTCTGTTTCCGGTGACATCTTCGCCTCTCCTAGCACAAAGCAGATCCTCTCCGCCATCGACAGAGTGCCATCAGAAAAGGGAACCATCTTAGTCATCACCAACTACACGGGCGACTGTCTACATTTTGGGCTGGCAAACGAGAAGGCTATTGCAAAGGGCCATAAGTGCAGAATGATTATCTGCGGCGACGACGTGTCCGTCGGAAGGAAAGACAGCCTGGTCGGCCGAAGAGGCCTAGCCGGACAGATAGGTGTGCTCAAGGTAATGGGCGGCGCTGCGGGCGCGGGAGGTTCTCTCGACGAGGTCTACGACCTTGGCGTTGCCTTCTCGCAGCAAATAGTCTCTATCGCCGCCACGCTGGACCACTGCCATGTGCCTGGCCGAGCGGAGCATGCTACACTGGATAGCGACGAAATAGAAATCGGAACAGGTCCTCACAATGAACCTGGTTACAAGAAGCTTTCGCCCGCGCCGTCTGCGCAGGAGCTCGTCAAGCAGGTATTGACGTACTGCCTGGATGAGACGGATCCTGAGAGGGGTTACGTGAAATTCAAGGCCGGCGACGAGGTGATGCTTCTAATCAGCAACTATGGAGGCATATCAAATCTTGAGATGGGAGCGCTTTTGGACGAGCTTCTCGAACAGTTAGCAAGTCAATGGAAGCTCGAGCCGGTGCGGATAGCCTGTGGCTTCCTAGAAACGTCGCTCAACGCTCCAGCGTTCTCGGTCTCCATCGTCAATGTGACGGCCGCGGCTCAGAACTGCTCCTACTCGGCTGACGAAATTAAATCATTTTTCGACGCCAAGACCAACACATCTTGGGAGTCTATGACTGGCTCTCAAGCCATACGGCGGAGCAGACGGGAGCAATTTGTATCGCCGCCACAAGAGCCCCGAAAGGTGATAGAAGAGGCCAAGGATCTCAGAATAGATCCTGTGGTTCTGGATAGAATGCTGCGTGCTGCTTGCAGCGAGTTGATTGCAGCAGAGCCCGATCTTACCAAGTGGGACACGGTGATGGGCGACGGCGATTGTGGCGAGACGCTGAAGACGGGCGCCAACTGTCTCATTGCCGCATTAGACAAGCAGCTCGCCGCGCAAGGCTCCGTGATTGCAGTGCTCCAAGAACTCGAGGAAATCGTTGAGGGCAAGATGGGCGGCACCCTGGGCGGTATCCTGGGTATTTTCTTCGTCTCACTACGAACTGCCCTTCAGGAAAATCTCGCTATAGCTCAGAATGATGGATTGCCGAAACTATGGGCTACGGCCGTCCAGACCGCATTAGACAACTTAACACGATACACACCGGCGAAGGTGGGCGACCGAACGGTCATGGACACCTTGATCCCGTTTGCAGGAGGACTGCGCTCGGGAGTGTTTGCGGATGGTGTTGAGGCGGCGATTAAGGGAGCCGAGTTGACGAAGACGTTGAAGCCGAGACTTGGCAGGGCCACTTACGTCGGCGCAGATGCCAGCAAGGGCCTGCCTCCTGACCCCGGCGCTTGGGGCGCTATGGTGGCTATACAAGGCTTGCAGTCGGGTATAACTGAGGTGATTTCCTAGATACGTCCCATGATATATATAGTTATATGTAGTTAGAAGCGTGAAAAATTCCCTAGCTAGCTAGCAGGATCTTGGGGATGTTTATATCTTAATCATTTTACTTTCTGTTTATATTTCGAAGTATGTCGAATACGAGTTTTTTTTTTTTTTACCAGGTACTGAAGTAATACGTTGAAGCAGTCAGCTGCCGTTTCTGGATAATAATACTACGGGTTTTTATTGCAAGACTCGCTTATTAACGAAGGATACCCTTGTATACAAGAACCGATTCAATGGATACCTAGGTCAAACTACAACTTCCCCTTATGCCTTACCAGCGCTACCAAGCCAATGCATATACTGCTCGATAGCGGCTTGCATCCTATCCGTGCCCGCCTCGATGACACTTGTGAGAGGTTTCCCGCGCATCTCCTCCTGCACGGCAGCGTAATGTTTGTTCATACCCTTGTTGATGTTGACCTTCGAGACACCGGCTTTTATACATCTTTGAAAGATATCCTCAGTGAAGGGATCGGCGCCGTGTAGCACGAGCCGCACTCTATCGCCGACTTTCTTGTTGATCGATTCTAGACGGTCATACTCTAACTGTATGCCTCGCGGTCCGTACTCCCCGTGTACGTTACCGAAGGCCGGGGCTAACATTTCGATGCCGGTAGCCACAAATTCCTCGGCCTGCTCTGGGGTGGTAAGTACCGCCTCTAAGTCGAACGTCTCAGCGACGCCATCCTCGCCACCTTCGATCCGACCAGGCTCGGCCTCGGCAGCGATTCCACGCTCGTGACAGTAGGCAACGAGCTCCCGAGTGAGCGCCAGGTTCTCTTCCTTCTCATAATGGCTCATATCGCACATGATGCTGTCGAAGGCGTCCTCAATGTCGGCAGCGCGACGAACAAGTTCCGGCGTTTGAGCATGGTCTAGATGTAAACTGACCGGTACCTTGGCTGTGTGCGCTGCGTCGGCTGCTGCTCGAACGAGAGACGAATTGGCGTATTCTATGGCCCAGGGGAATAGTAAGATCATGGCTGGTGACTTGGCGGCTTCGGCTGCGCGAACTGTTGCGATTATTGATTCGATGTTATAACAGCACATTCCCGGTACGGCATATCCGCCTTCGCGTGCCTTATTTAGGATCGCCATTGAGCGATTCTTGGATAATTCTGGTCGGCCCATCTTGATTGATACTGTTGGCCGTTTGTTTGAACACCTTAGTTGAGTTGTAAGTCTCCAACAATCAGGTTCGAGAGGACAACGTAGAGGATAGGGAATAGGGAATAGGGGATAGGGGATAGAAGATAGAAGGTAAACCAATAGTGTTAGCAAGTCAACATGTAATATACTAACCCGAGGTAATCAAGTCTTCTCGTATCTCTCTAGCTTAGACCTACGACAAAAAAGAAATACAAAGGAGTTAACAATCGTAGCTTGTCTCCATCCCCACACGACGATGTAGAGCGACCCATGCAAATGTCGTAATTAGTGGAGATAGAACGTGGAGACAAAACGTGGGGTAGCTCTATTTTGGCTCCCTCTTAGTGGTAACAGCTTTGCCATTTTACCGAGAAACATGCCCGAAAGACGAAGGGGGACCAAGCTATAGTAAGTCGGTATTCTATCAACCGAGCGATCTCGGTGTACCAAGTAGATGAGTAGGCGGAGTAAGGGGGCTAAGGTAGTGTAAGAAAAAAGAAAGACCTTGGTAGTTAAGGCTGAAGTGATTCTCCCCGCCTCAAACTCCGGTAAAGTTGGTGGAGTGTAGACTTCAGCCGCTTATGAGAGAGATGTTGTACTCAGTTGAGGTACTTAGTTGGATATCTTGAATCATCGGTTGGATGGAACACGGCAGACCGAGTAACACTATTCTAAGGGGTAATTGCTAAAGGTGCCTTCCACTTACTTGTTGAATCATTTTTACACGGGAATCCACAATAAGGAGACGAATTTGAAGTTACATTTTGGATTGTCGAAATGGCGGAATCAAAACCAAACATCTCCTTCATTGGCCTGGGAGCCATGGGCTTTGGCATGGCCACCAACTTGGTCAAGCGTGGGTACCAGGTCACAGGATTTGATGTCTGGCAGCCGACGCTGGAGAGGTTCCAGGAGGCGGGAGGCAGCATTGCTACAACACCAGCCGAAGCCGTGAAGGATAAGAACTACTGTGTATGCATGGTGGCAACAGCGCAGCAAGCCCAGGCTGTTCTCATCGAAGGCAACAACCCGGCACTCCCGGCTTTACCCAAAGGAGCCACGCTCCTACTTTGCTCGACGGTTCCCTGCGGATACGTCCAGGGTCTAGAAAAGCAACTCACTGAGTTGGGACGGGGTGATATTCGGTTGATCGACTCTCCTGTCTCAGGAGGTGCTGCAAGGGCGGCTGACGGCACACTATCCATCATGGCCGGCGGCTCGGATGACGCAATAGAGAAAGGCCGCTTTCTTTTGCAAGACATGTCTGACCCGAAGAAGCTGTACATCGTCAAGGGCGGGGTTGGCGCTGGAAGCAACATGAAAATGTGCCACCAGGTCCTTGCAGCCAACCAAATTCTCGCTGCAAGCGAGGGGTTGGGGTTCGCAACTCACCTCGGCCTCGATCCTCACTTTGCAAGCCAAGGGGTTCTCAAGTCAGATGCATGGGCCTGGATGTTTGAGAACAGACTCCCGAGGATGCTCGATCCCGAGTTCAAGCCGGTTGCTAGTGCCTTGACTATCATCCTCAAAGACACGAGTATCATCACCTCGGAGGCGAGGCGCGCCGGATTTCCAACTCCTATGACAAGTACAGCAGAGCAAGTTTACTTCTCTGGCCTTGGCCGTGGATACGGCCCTGATGACGACAGTAGTCTAATTAGGCTGTACACAGAAGGTAAGGGGAAGATAGGTCCAGTAAAGGGATCGGTCGAAAGCAACGAGGGAAAACTAGCACTTGTCGTAGGACTGTTGAAGGGAATTTATCTTTGTTCTGCTGCCGAATCTATTGCTTTCGCACATAGATGCAATCTGGATCTGGACCAGGTCTTTGATCTCTGTATAAACGCGGCGGGAGGAAGCGCGATATTGCAGGCTGTTGGTCCAGAGATAATCAAATTCTGCCGCGGGGAACAGCCATCGACAGGAGAAGGCGAGAGTTTTGGAGAACTTGCACAACGTCTTCAAGAGGCTGTCGAGGAAGCGCAGCGGTTAAAGGCGCCGGTGTATCTCGGCAGCCAAGCGCTGACCCTCACGCGTCTCGTACGGCAGCTCGCCCCTGAAGCAGCCGGCAATGTCTCGAGAGCAATCGTAGCCAGAATATGGGGACTATGAGGTTAACACTTATACCTGATAAGATCGGCTGCGAAAAGTCTGGTAGACTGTACATAGAGCATATATACTTTAGCTAATGCCTCAAATTTGATTCGCGACTCTCATAACTAGAAGATACAATGCGCGAAGTTGAAATGGAGCGACTTACTACGGGATAAGACTAGGTACGTTGATAGGCTCATTCTACGTCAGTTGGGCAATCATCATATAAATGAACTTGAGAAGACTAAGACATCCAGGGAAATCATGCGGTATGGATTAAGTATAAACCTGCGATATTAGTTGTCCGTCAACTCCGAATGAGCGCCCATAGGAAATCCAAATACCAGTGTGCTCGTAAGTTACCCTCCACCAAACACCGTTTTCAAGTCAATTAATAGCCACTTTGTTCCTGTCTGTGATCCTCCCTGGCGGCTTCGCCGGCATCTTTGATGGCTTGCTCGTCGCCTCTGAGCTTTGCAAAGTACTCCTTGATGTCCTCGGCACCAATTGCTTTGCCGCTTTCAGCAAATTGCTGGAAAAAGGGCTTGAGACGCTCCTTGAGATGGTTGTAGGCCATGACACCCTCTATTGCACGCACGCGATCTACGTTCCTTAAAGCAGATTCGCCACGCTCGTACAACGAGCCACTGCCGTGGGTTGAGCCTTGCTCAGATCCTCCAGTCGAGAGAGGCGGCTCGTAGGCTTCCTCCTCTTCCAGGAGCTGCGGGTGGAGTTGGAGGTTTGGGAAGCATGAGGCACACCGACAGAAGTGATTGCGAAAATCCGAGGTGAAGAACAACGAGAACTGGCCGGTTGGCGCGGGCGGTAAAGACGCTAGTTTGCATTCAGGAATATGTGGGATTTCTTCTTTCTTCTGGTCCTCATGTTTGACTTGCGAAGTGGTATCGTCTGAATTAGTGACGGGTGGAATGGCTCCTACTTCTTCAGACTCATGCTTGATACGCTTGCTGCGTTCACTATCCTCACTTGGCGCATCGTCTTCTAACTTACGCTTCTTGGACGACGATGTCTCTGTATCCTTTTGAAGGAATACTGCTGGTAAGAATCCGGGCGTACCGGCGTATCTCTTAATCCAGGGGTAGGCCTCAACGCATTTATAGCAGAGGAAGTGATCGAACTCATCCTCGCCAGGAAAACCTTCCGGCAGAGGCAGATCTTCATCATCCTCTTCCGCTTCCTGATCTCCATCAACTTGCTGGATCACGCCATTCTGCGGTGCCGGGTCTTCTGAGATAGTAGGAAGTGTGCCATTACTGTTGCCATTTGAAACCTTGGGCTGCTTCTCGTACCAATTCGGACCTAGACCTACGAGACAACCAGGGTGATACCAATCTTCGCCGCACCCACCAGTCTCGTGTGTGCCGAGACCTAGGCATTGAAACATGGTGCCTTTCTGTTCGTGTGGCTTGTAATCAATGGAACATGAGCAGAAGCGGTTGCGGAAGTTTTGGTTGTACTTGTTATTAGGATCTGGCTGTTCTGAGTGGACGCCTCCTTTCGTATTGGTCTCCGGATTGATGCGAAGGGTGCATTGCTGCTCGGGAGTGAAACGCGTGGTACCGCAGTCGCAAGTGAAATTGCGCTTCTGGAAGATCTCGACCAATTCATGTTCGCCGTGACACTGGACGGAGCACGAATAACATACCCCAGCGGGATTGTATGGGTCGGAGGGATTCGCGGGAGGCGGATTGCACGTTAAACAGGCGAAAACATTCTGTCGCAATGATCCAAGCGGCTTTGTGCAGTTCTCGATGCTCTAATTCGAGCCATCCATTAGCAAATTGCGAACTGAACGAAAGCGAGGAAACCTACATATGGAAGAGCTTCGCGGGCATCGGCTTCCAGCTGCAGCTGATCTCTAATAAAGTCGGCGGCAGTTTGGGAGTCGTCGGATTGTTGTGATAAGCTCTGAGTTCGAGGTCGGGACGTATTAACACTGGCCTCGGCCGCCTCCTGGGAGGTATTTGGTACCGAGGGAGGATCTACCGTCATTGTTACAAATAAGCCTACCAAATAGGCAGAGGATAGGGAACGAGATTAATGGAAGTTGAAGAAGAGATGGATTTGGCGCACCGCACGCACGCGCAGAGCTGAACAAGAAGGCTTATTTTTCATTTGCACTAGGGATGATAGGAGCGCGCCGCGACCAGAGTATTCCAATATAGTGATAATCGCAATTAAGTAATATGATGTCACAGTGGATGTTTCTATAGGCAAAAGTCGATTCGCACTTTACGCGATGGGCGTGTTTCATGTTAGTGCACCACAGTGTTTATTTAGTTTGGTTAACGAACAGAAGGTACCTCCCTAAGCATTGAAGGTATACATCTACTAATCATGTACCCTACGCCACACTTTCTCCAAAAGAGGTCTAGTGCCACTTTACGCGACCCAGACGCGAAAGACCGCGTATCTACGCGTAAATTAGAGAGGCTTAACTGCCAATTCCAATTTGTTTCGTCGCGCCCACACACCCCACAATCCACCTTGATCTCCTTTCTCTTTCATTTTCATTCTCAAGTCCCACTATCCCTCTCGACTTCACCCTAATCTCCTTCTCTTTCCCATTAGTAACCACCTAATTCTTTCTTCTTAGTTGGGCACAAGGAATAATTAATCCACAATGAGGTGAGTTCGTTCTGAACAAGTTTACACCCTCAGCGGCTTTGAATTTCCTGACACTCTCTATCAGTTCTCCTCTGCGTACGAACATGGACTCCGCCAATCGCGGCACTGCCCCTCGTGCGAGCCGCAAGCGCTCGCGTACTGGCGGCGATGCCTCTTCTTCTGTCGCCGCCTCTAGCCCTATGCCTTCATCTCCGCCTGCATTCAACATTGCCCATGGCGGTGACGACGATGACGATATCGAGGAAGAGGCCGAGATCCAAGACGACTTAGATGACCTTGATGAGATGGCCGAAGACGATGTAGATCTCTTTCGTGAAGGCTTCGAACGAGATTACAAAGAAAAGGATGAGAACGATGCTTACGAAGGGATTGATATTGATGACGAAGGCGAATTTGACGAAATGAGCCTTGGCGAGAGGCGACGGCTAGAAGCCCAGCTAAATCGGCGAGATCGAGAAGTCGCCCGTAGGCGGCGAATGCCTCAAGCCTTCCTTCAAGACGAGGATGAGGATGGCGATATTGACCTAACCGCCCAACCCCGTCGCCGTCGTCATCACTACGACGAGGACCCAGATGATGATATGGACCAAGACATCATGGACGAAGAGCTTTCCCTTGAAGCTCTTCAAGACGTAAAAGCCTCAAGCTTGACTGAATGGGTGTCTCAGCCTTCAGTGCAACGCACCATCAAGCGAGAATTCAAGGCCTTCTTGACAGAGTATACCGACGAGAGTGGTTCATCAGTCTACGGCAATCGTATTCGAACGCTGGGTGAGATCAATGCTGAGTCGCTCGAAGTATCTTACGACCATTTATCTTCGTCTAAGGCCATTCTTGCCTACTTCCTCGCCAATGCTCCAGCTGAGATGCTCAAGCTGTTCGACGATGTAGCCATGGAGGTTGTCCTGCTCCATTATCCTGACTATGAACGTATCCATTCGGATATCCACGTTCGTATTTTCGACCTGCCCGTTCACTATACTCTTCGCCAGTTGAGGCAGTCACATCTCAACTGTCTCGTGAGAGTGAGCGGCGTTGTTACCCGACGAACTGGTGTCTTCCCTCAGCTAAAATACGTCAAATTCGATTGCACTAAATGCGGTGTAACACTTGGCCCTTTCCAACAAGAATCCAACGTGGAGGTCAAGATTTCGTTCTGCCAGAACTGCCAGTCTCGTGGGCCCTTTACCCTGAATTCGGAGAAGACGGTCTACCGGAACTACCAGAAATTGACGCTCCAGGAATCGCCTGGAACTGTTCCCGCTGGTCGTCTACCCAGGCACCGAGAGGTTATTCTCCTCTGGGATCTCATCGACAAGGCAAAGCCTGGCGAGGAGATTGAGGTTACTGGTATCTACAGGAACAACTATGATGCCCAACTCAACAATCGCAATGGCTTCCCCGTTTTTGCTACCATTCTGGAAGCAAACAACGTCGTCAAAGCCCATGATCAGCTTGCTGGATTCAGGCTCACCGAAGAAGACGAGCATGAGATCCGTAAACTTTCTCGTGACCCTCAGGTTGTTGATAAGATAATCAACTCGATAGCACCGAGTATATATGGACATACCGATATCAAGACTGCCATTGCTCTGTCTCTTTTCGGTGGTGTCGCCAAAACAACCAAAGGCGCACATCATGTGCGAGGAGATATCAATGTTCTACTTCTTGGTGATCCGGGAACAGCGAAATCACAAGTGCTCAAGTATGTCGAGAAAACGGCGCACCGAGCTGTCTTTGCCACCGGTCAGGGAGCTTCAGCTGTCGGTCTTACGGCTAGTGTCCGTCGAGATCCTCTGACCAGTGAGTGGACTCTTGAAGGAGGTGCCCTAGTGCTCGCAGACAAAGGCACGTGTCTTATCGACGAGTTCGACAAGATGAATGACCAGGATCGAACTTCTATCCATGAAGCTATGGAACAGCAAACGATCTCCATTTCGAAGGCAGGTATTGTTACCACTCTGCAAGCTCGATGTGGTATCATTGCAGCAGCCAATCCAATTGGCGGTCGTTACAATTCAACAATACCGTTTTCGTCCAATGTCGAACTGACTGAGCCTATCTTGTCTCGTTTTGACATTCTCTGTGTTGTACGAGATACCGTAGATCCCTCTGAAGACGAACGTCTAGCTAGGTTCATTGTCGGCTCCCATAGCCGCAGTCATCCATCCACTCAACCTGCTGATGGTTCCATGGAGGTTGAACATGACTCGGAAGTGGCGCAAGAGAGTCAGGGGCAACAGAAGAAGGAAGGAGAGATTCCTCAGGAATTACTGCGCAAATATATCTTATATGCACGAGATCACTGCCAGCCGAAGCTTTTACATATGGACGAGGACAAGGTGGCGCGACTATTCGCAGACATGCGACGTGAGTCGTTGGCAACCGGTGCCTACCCCATTACCGTATGTTACCTCACTATCAATATACTAAGACATTAGTGCTAACATCCTGCCCAGGTCCGTCACTTGGAAGCCATTATTCGAATATCCGAAGCCTTCTGCAGGATGCGGTTGTCAGAATACTGTTCCGCTCAGGACATCGACAGGGCTATCGCTGTTACTGTTGACAGTTTCATCGGTAGTCAGAAGGTCAGCTGCAAGAAGGCACTCGCACGCGCATTTGCCAAATACACGTTGGCAAGGCCGGGTGCGAATAGCACGCGAAGAGGCGCACAGCCGCAACGAAGGACGGCGGCTGTGGTGGCCTAAGTTAAGAAGGAAGATCACTCGTTTCTCTCGCAGACTAGTGTTAGTTACTGTGGAGAGCTTTAGAAAGCATGACTTGAGGTTTAGGCACTGGCACTGCATGATAATGTCGATATTGACGAGGTGATATGGTTTATGGAAGTTTATGTTTGCTCAGATGCAGAATACCAGCAGATTTCCTCGTATATGTTCTCTGCGTTGCCATGGGCTTCTCCTGACTTCTTCAAAGACGCACACCGGAGCTAGGAAGAACATAGAATCTAATATTTTTGCATACAATGAACTGATTATGTACCTATGGTTAATCTGCTTTGATGCCTCTTTACATTCTCCTTCTGTTTTGTCAGCTATATAATGACGTTAGAATAATGATCTACGTACTAGCAATCCTTACGCCAAGTTTCATAACAGGCCATATACCAGTAAGAAATTACCTAGTAATAGGAGAGAGAAGAAAAAAAGATCGCATCGGCGGGAAAGCAAGGAGTAATACATGTTGGAATGGTTGGTGGGCAACTTGTTCGTTCGAACGCCTTCAAGCAGCACGTCCTCCCCTTAAGCATTCCTTCAGACTACTTAAATCGTATCCCAATGACCACTTCTAACCAATTATTGCTCGGACAGATATCTAAGCTCGTGGCTGACAACCTTAAGCTTCGTATCGGACGCCATGGTGGAGTCGAGCCATAGGATGTGCGGTGTCGATAAGATTTGCGGTTGCTTCTAACCTTTGCTCTTGTAACTCTAAAGAGAGACATGTATGATAGTAGGTACCTCTCCGTCGGGCCATAATGGACAAGGCATACATGTACTCCTTTTCCGTTGATCATGCTGTTATCTAGAGTTTTGCCGTCGTTAGCTCCGTTCTTCGTATTCCTATCTATAGATTACATTTCATTCGCGCTCTCACCCATTGCAATAGGATCTTCTGACTTTTCTGGCATTATAAGTGTAGAGCTACTAGGTAACACTGCCTTGATTCTCTCTTAATCATTGAATATGCGGATATACTGTTCAACTATTGTGTACAATGCTATACTAGACATATTCCTATAGACAGTCTCGTGGACATCCTTGAACGGAACTTCACGTTTTGACTACCTCGAAATTAATATCTACGGGACTCTTACTTGAATAAACCATCCTACTACAAGACCGGTGGTTCTTCGAATATCAATAGGCTGGACTCTGTAACATGGGCCTCACCGGTGCAGCCCCCGCAGGCGATGCGTCGCTCCAAAAGGTCATCACGACGCGCCAATTCGTCTTCATGGCCCTCAGCAGTTCGATCGGTGCTGGTCTTTTCATCGCCACTTACCCTAGTCTAGCGATAGGCGGGCCAGCATCGGTCTTCTTATCATTCGCTATAGTTGGAACTGCCGTGTGGATCACCATGTGCGCTCTCGGTGAGCTCTCGGTTGCATTCCCGATTAGTGGTTCATTCTACGAATACTCGGTCCGCTTCATCTCGCCGGCCTGGGGGTTCGCGATGGGCTGGAATTACGTCATAAATTTCCTTTTCATCGTCGTCTTCGAGTTGGTGGTCATACTGCAGTGCCTGCAGTATTGGGACACCAAAATGCCAGCATATGGTCTACTTTTGCTCTTCATAACCGGCCTTATCCTCGTCAACGCATTTGGGGCAAGGTGGTATGCCGAGGCAGAGAACGTCTTCGCCATTTGCAAGATGTCCGTTCTCACAGCCTTCATTATTGTCGCTATACTCATCGTCAGCAAAGCCATTCCAACCGACAGCCGCCCTGTTGAAGAGCTCGGCTTTAATAGGTGGAGGAGTGATGCATTCAAGAACGGGCCTATTGGATTTATGTACGTGTTTATGGCTGCGGGTATGGCGTATGGAGGTACTGAAATGTTAGGCATTACGGCTGCCGAGTGTGAGAGTCCCCGGAAGGTTATGCGGCTAGCGTGTACGATCGTCCCGGTACGAATTGTTTGGCTGTATCTGATTCCAATCTTGATGCTCGGCCTCGTTCTCAAGGTTCCTTCGGACGCTAGCATATATTCGGGTGGAATCAGCCCTTTTGTTGCCGCGATGGACCAAGCCGGAATCCCGATACTTGCATCCGCTTTCAACGGCATCATCATCGTGGCCATCTTTTCAATGGCGAATGCTAGCGTCTTTGCTTCGTCGCGGGCTCTTCAAGCCATTTCTGCCAGGGGCATGGGACCCTCGCTGTTTGCAAAGATTAAATGGGGCCATCCGATCTGGGCTCTGGCGCTCGTATTTCTCGTTTCGCTATTATCGATCCTCAAGATAGCCGAGGACGGCGAAAAGGTGTTCGATTGGCTCTTGGCTTTGGCAGCTGGCTCCAACTATTTCACCTGGATGTCTATCTGTGTCTGCCATATCCGACTACGGATGGCGATCCGGAGAAGCGGATCAGATGAAGACGACATGCTGAAGTGGAAATCTCCTCTTGGAATTGTCGGAAGTGCAGTGGCAATCGCCATATTCATCTTTGGACTCTCAGCGCAAGTTGCAGCAACGGCAAAGAGTCCACTCCCGAAACCACCCCATATCCTTGCAAGCATTCTAGGAATTATTGTTGTATTCGTTTGCTGGGCTGGATATATGATAGTCAGACGAGGCGCGCTTTGGATTCCCCTTGATCAGATCGATCTGAAAGTCAAGGTGGAGGAATCAGATGTGAGTTTCCATAGGGACCACGATGTTAAGATGGGTTCTGAGAGAGTCGCAACGAGAAGCAACGGAATAACAAATACTTACAAATAGGGGATGTCTATAGAGTATGTTATTGAAGGCATTGATTGGTGTTGATGTATTTCATATTTTTTTATTTCTTGTTCTTGTTTTGGGCTGTTAGTTGTGCATGCACAGAATTATTAGTGCAAGAGATGTGGTACCCAAAATGTTAGTATACGTTATGCGCAAGGCGGGGAGTACCTAAACCCAACCCCACCCCCAGTACCTAGACACGCCGCTGTTCCAGACTTTAGCGCGTTAATCGATAAGAAGCGCGCCTAATTAGGCTGACTTGGTTGCATGAGTTTAGGTACCCCTGCTAGCTAAATGGATACGCCCTACATCCTTCAATGCAGTACGTGCGCACTAAGCAGCTAAGCTATGTAGACAAGGTATCTCCCATTAGTTTCCAATCATGAACTTCAATCCTCTTCACCAACCTACACATCCACTCGAGAACTCTCAACAAACCAACATAGCACCCCAATCACGACAGTTACCACAACAGCCGCAAGTCTATTTGACCAACGGATCCGGCACCATGCAGGGTAACGGATCAGGAGCTGGCGCCGGCGGAATGCCAGTCGGACCTACTCCTGCTGGTCACCAGGCTGAACTCAACATCATCTACGGGATGGTCGAGGAGCTGTCGCGCCAGCTTGCTGAGAACAGACGCGTAACAGAAGACATCGTCTCTGGACTTGGGAGAGTCCGCAATCGAGCACGAGAACGCGGACTTACCAACGATCAGGTCCTTGGAGAAGCCGCCGATGAAATATTTGGTATATTCTACTACTACTACCCTCTCTTTCTCTACATCCCGCCGCCTCTGCTTGCATACCTAAGTACTAATCATATTAGCACACAGCCCAAGAACCAAACCTCGAGGCCCTCGTGTCCATTCTGACAGAATCTCTGGATCGTGCCAAACTTTCCCGCGACGCCAACTTCTCCCTTCTTACCAACTACGCCCGAGTTCTATCCACCATTCTCAACCAGTTCCACGCCTACAAGCAGAAACACATCGCTGACGTCTCTGCCTGGCACCGTTCCTACCGGGCACAACTAGCCGAAGCGCGTGCTGAGAACTCGCGCCTACGTGAACAGATCTGGGAGATGCAAGAACACGCCGGCCGTGCTAACCAGATGCTTCGAGAGTTTCGCAAGAAGTACGACGAGAACGAGGAGCGATGGGAGAAGCGTGTCGAAGACAAGGCTAGAAGGCAGGAGATCCGGTTCTGGAAGCGCATGGCTATGCCTGAGGTTGCCGAGACCGAGGACGGATACTGGAGCGACGACGACGACCTTGTGGACCCCGTCGAGAAGGAGAGGTTGAAGGAGGTGGAGCGCAAAGTTGCTGAACAGGCCCTTGCCGGCGTTGGTAGCACGAGCAGCCAGAGCGAAGATTCCGAAGGAGAGGGAAGCGAGTCGCACGCAATATCAGCGGGAATGCTTGGTGGTGTAGCTATGGACAGAGATGGCGGCATGGGTGGGATTATGCCTGTGCCACCACCCAGACCATCGAGTGCAGGGAGTACGGGAAGCACAGGGGTACAAACGGGCTAACCTAGGGGATTTGGTTCAACTCGTGTACACGGCATGGCATGGTATGGCGTTGAGGCTGATTTGATCGAGGAATACCCCCAAAAAATGAAAGCAATTCGAGCCGGATTATGTTATCTCCACGTATACCAACGTGAGGTTATATTTGTAGGAATGGCTTAAATACTGTGAAGACGGTAGTATCAACGATACTCTAATTGTCAAAAGAGAATCTAATACCTTCACATCAAACTGAATCCCGATCTAACGATTTCACAGGAAATATGAGCATACTTATACATACCTGTATAAGTCCTATATGAAGTAGTCATGGTTTTGTTGGCGGGGAATCAAATTCTAATGTATAATTTAGGGGTTTAACGATTCCCTTTCGCGTATGTTTATTATTTTCCCATGACGACAGAGTCTCTTGACATTATCTATAGCTATAAGTGTCGGGGTTGAAATATAACAACAATTAGGTAACGACTAGCTAGGAATATCAAGCTCAAATAAGCCCTCGGAGGGCAAGCGAGACTAGCAAACCTCCCCAAAGGCTAGAGCAGCTAAGATACCCCTGATCTGTGCCTTGCTCACCTTGCTTATCTTGCCAAGCATCTATTAATAACTACCTCCTAGGTACGTAAGGCTGCTACCGACCTATGGTAGAGGTTAGGTAGGTACTGAATGGATAGGTACCTATAATGCGATCAAACACTGCTCTGGTTTTTGTGATACCGTGTTAGATGTATATCAGTTCGTATGTATGCAGATCTGTTTTGATCTAACGAGTCGCGCTCTAAGGGTAATATTTGCGCCCGACAGAGTCCCCAAACCATCACGATAGTAGAAGTGTTGGTTGCAAAGTTGTTGCAGGATTCAGAAACGAACCACTTAGACCGCAGCAAAAGATAATCCTAGTAGTCCTGGGGTCTTGCCGCACTGGCAAAATTGAGGCTGTGCCTCTCCTCCAGATCCTTCAGATACCTACTTAATTTATCTTCATGTCCGCTGCCTAGAGCTTAAACTTTTATATTCTTCTCGACTGGCATGTTTCCATCCGGTCTTGGCTCCGTACTCGCCTTCATTACTGCTTAGGCTGTCACAGACTTTGTACCTTTTGGGAAATACACGTTGCAGCATATAAAACATCACTGCATCTGCATAGTCTCAACAAGTATTCTCCCTGTATTCGAAAATGGCAGCGCGTTCTTCAGCATTTCCCCAGGAGCTTCCGCCTCGCCCCGAGGGAACAACATGGAGAGAAAGGAACTGCCCGGGCTTCCGTGGCTGCTGGAGCTTTAGTTGGGACGCTTATAGCCTAGCAACATCAGACATGGCTCTCCTCGCACGTCGGATCTGTATGATCACGACTCTCGGTGTCCGTACTGCACTGTCCATCTTAGGCGTCATTTTCAGAGCATATAGTGGCTCTATCGTTGGCATGGTCATCGGGATAATTCTAGCCGTGATCGGTTTCCTCTTCGTTGCATGGTGTCTCGCGCGTATCGGGGAGGCTACGGGCACGAGGAAGGTCTTTGGAATCAGTGTAGTAAGTGCCATCCCTGTAAAGCGGCTTGGTCGAATTGTCCGGAGTATACTGAACGCAATACATAGGGCCGATGGCACTTTGATATCTTTCTTTTTGCCTCTGGCCTCATCCATATCGGCATCTTGATTGGCTTCTTCACTGGAATGGGATACACAGGATTCCTTATTTCCTGGTACGGAATGTGGATTCTGATTTTTGCTGTCGCTTGGATTACTAAATGGGACCCTGAGCAACCTAACTCCTATGTGTGATCATCCCAGTAGGGTTAACTTAGGACATTCAAACGGGGGAGATATGATTACCAACACCCGGGTTTGAGCTGGTAGCCTCCTGAATTTGGGGGCAAATTACATTAGACCGTGAGGTGTGGTATGATCTCTATCCTAGTTAAGACCTGCTTGAGCCAAGGTCGTAAAAAATACTAGGCACGGTGTAGGAGGATACCTCAAGCTTTTAGGACCGGAGTACTTTACTCGGATGGATCAGTTGCCGATATTCGAATTGTACATCCCTTTCCCTTGGTATCGAAGTATAAAGTCTGGGAAAGTTTGCGATGCATGGGAAGAGTTAGCGTTCTGTCTATTATGTCGAAGACAATGCCATTTTTGATTGGTGGCTCTCGTATCTTGACATGCGTTCGCTTTCCTTGATCCTGCCGGTTTCCGTTCATCGATATCAGCCTAGTACCCACCTCTATGAACATCCTTCAACATTGCCTAGGCATAGCATAGAGAGAAGCTCTAATATAGGCATACTTTCGTTTTCCAGTAAAAGTGTGATACCGTAATTTGTGTGCCGGGTCGTCTTTAATGATGGGGATAGGCTCCTTATGGTAAGATGGCCTTAGCCGTTGGGCCTATCTGCCTCGTGGTTCTCGACCCATACGTCCATGCTGGCCCCTCAGGATGGGATACGCGTATGGAAGGTCAGGATGGCGCGGTACTAGAACTAGAATCGAAAACTCGGATGGATCTTGAGCTACAATGGCAGTCTAGGAGGTGAAGTGAAATGTCTCTTCGAATAATAGTGACGGCATGCTTGGCAAGCAGAGAGATTGAGACGAATAGCCTTGTTTTGTTAGATGCGAGATAATCCCATCTCTTGTGCTTAGATGTTGTAAGAAGCTCTTAACGCCGATGTACCCGATGGCCCCTTATGAGAAAGTAGAGAAAGAAAGAGACACACCGACACTATGTAATAAGCAGATCAGCATTGGACCCATAGAGACATGAGTGACTGGAAGTCTTATTAGACTCTTTATCCTTTTTAGTTTCTAAGAAAAGGATTTCTATCTGCATTCCATGAGAGTCCTGGATATTTTTCCTTGAGCCTGCTTAGTATAATGATTATTGAACGGCCAATATTCATGCAACCGCCACCACGGCACCGGATTTGGAGGCGATTCTGAATTAGTAGCTACCCTTGATATAGTCATACCGGTGCATTCTCGTACCGTCCAATTATCATAATACTCCCCCGAGGGGCCGAATCGGAAAGGAGAAGTTGCTCCACCCCACGGATCTCTACTACGTGATATACATATGTAAGCATGCCACCCTAGTCGATGGCGTGCTGATTGCGTGCGACAACAAAATCAACACAATTGGTCCGGACCACGCTGTAATTGATTTATCATGCCCTGTAACTAGTTAGTACGAGACCCGCCGCTCCCGGTTAACATATGAATGGATAAGGAGCCTCAGGGCATATTAATAATAGCCAAGGTAAATCAATAAATACATCATCGACAGAGCCAAGTCACTCATCATTCATTTCACGATAGATGCGACATATTAAATTAATAGCATCTCAATACGGGAGAGTAGGGTCGGCTTGAGAGAGAAGTTACATTACTGCTGCAGTGGCCATGGCAGAAACACGACCTAGACATGCTCTTGTCAACAGGAACTCCTGGAAAACAGTTCGTAATCTGCTGCGGAGGATAAGGACAAAATCGAGTCAAAGTGAAAAGACGCATTCGAAAATAATACAAGGCATACGGAAAGATTCTGCACCAACATCGACAGATGAATCGGCCAATGTTTCGGTTGCTGAATTCACAATACCTAGCGTACAGAAAGCTCTCGTTGTCGCTCGTAAGGGAGAATATGAGATCCGCCATGACTTCCCCATGCCGAAAGTCGGGGATGACGAGATAATGATTCGAAGTCACTACGTTGGACTGAACCCCATTGACTGGAAATCGGTCGATTACAACTTCTGTTTGCCGGAGTTTCCCTGGGTATGTCTTCCCCTTCGCGTCCGATGGGGACCTAGACTTACGAGAGCTCCTAGGTTACTGGTCGGGAGATGTCCGGCGTAGTAGCCCAAGTTGGCTCAGCTGTTACAACTTTCAAAGAAGGCGACTTCGTGTGGACCAGCACATACTATAAAGACGTTCGTGCTGGCTGCTTCCAGGAGTATGTCGTCGTGCCATCACACACCGTTCTTCCCATCCCGTCAAGTGTGCCATTCGAGGCAGCTGCATGTCTGGGCGTCGCAGCCTTAACGGCATCTATGACATTATGGAAATGGCTGGGCGTACCTGTTCCGCGGTCCGCCGTAAATGGTAAAGAGGAAGGATGGCTTTTGATATGGGGTGGCTCTACCGTTACAGGGCAATTCGCTACTCAGATAGCAAATCTAAGTGGGATCAAAGTAATAACAGTCAACTCAGCAGAGACAAAGTTATTATCAGAACGCCTAGGCGCGAGCCATGTAGTTGTGCGGGATGGCAAGACAGACGAGCAGGTAGTCGAGGAGATTCGAGCAATCACCAGCGGAAATGTCACGCGAGCCATTGACTTGGTGGGACCGAAAACAGCAGCCATGGTGTTGGACGCTGTGTCGAAAGACAGCCCTGTGGCTTTCGCACCACTGGCTATGATGTCGAACTCCCAGATAGTTCCCCGGAACGTCCTGGTGCATACAGTCGAGATGAAGCAATTTGTCCTCGACGAGAGCAACGTTCGTTACACCGAAGAACTTGGGATCCTGTTAGAAGAAGGCAATATTATTTTACCAGAGCTACATTTGATTGACGGCGGCCTACACTCCGTCCAGAGAGGCCTAGAGATGTTGAAGAGAGGAAATCTGAAGGGCAAGAAATTGGTGGTGCGAATGTAAGAGAGATACGTACTAAGAAATGCTTGGACCTGGATCGGAACTCCGCCAGCCTCCTTTTGGTGTGTGAGCATATTTTAGACAAGCATGTAGATGGCGTTTTGGATAGTCAAGCTCATTTCCAACTTTCGGATTTAATAGAATTGTCCGCGGATATATTTGAATAATGCTAAAAAGTGACTTCCTACCTAATCGTGCGCCCAATGAAGCCTACCAAATCGTAGTGAACCCGCCTAATCTTGGAATGACGTCGCTATTTCAGTTGTTAAATGAGTATCCTGTGCTTATTCCGCGAGTCAGAATCTAGGAGTACCATGCAGCTCCTGCGCCACCAAAGATAGGTAGGTACAGGTACGCACTTGTAACTCCGTAAGTGAAAGACGGTCGTGGATTGGATTAACTACAGTAATACCACATTAGAATTAAAAAGCTGGCTTTTCAATGGCTTACTGATGTGGCTTAGATTACGCGAGGCAGAGTCCCGAAAACCCCTTTCGTGGCTGTGATCTACATTGCTTTGTAGTTCATCGGCAGTGAAGGAATCGAAGACATCACAGCGTAGGTAGGCGATGCATGTTAGGACAACATCGATGACTGCTTCTTCTTCGCTGATGAATGGTTTGGCTTCATGGTTGAGGAGATATCTAATGTTTTGAGTTAGATAATGTCTTACGAAGTTCAGAGCACGAGGAAGATTGCAGACTCCTTTACTGTGAAATGGACAAGCTGTAGTTTGTCGTCGACGAGTTGGCCACAGAGTTGAAGAGTACCATTCAACTCTGCTCAGACCTTTGGCACAGTCTGCCTACCCTTACGTTAGATATATGTTCGCGGGATAACCACTTAGTTGAAGGCCGCTATACCTCTTTGGAGGCTGAGAATGTGATTATGTGGTACGATTAGTCATATAAACAGATGTCTTACCGGCTCCTGGGATTCCCTGAATCCAAATAGTATTTGCTGACGTTTCAGCCGAATCTATCCATCTGCGGAATCTCGGGCCATGTTGAAGCCAGTTTCCGGCACCATCGCACCTACATAGGCGAAGTGAATCGAGAACGCCATCATACGATGGAGGAGCTACGTATGTCTTCATGGATAGGTAAGAAATTTTTGGCGATCTTGAAACTCTCGAACTTCGTAGTAATGAGCGTATGATTTCTGTCTTGCTTCATGGGCTTCTAGGATGCCACCAATTGTGATTTCATTAGTTAGAAGGAGGCTATGTTTCTCAATGTTCTTGGAAATCACATTGATCCTAGATCGATGGATAGGCCAAAGACTTTCGAAAATCAGTTGCCAACCTGCTTAGGATGTTAGTATGAATTACTTCGCCAGGTATTAAACTACTTACTTTACTTTTTAGACTAAAGAAGTTAATGCAAATCAGATAAAAATCGAGGATGTCCTTGAAAAAGAGGCCAAGAACATAGCTTCGCTCGTTAGCTTCTAACAAAGATCTAAATCTGTTAAACGTCTCATTAGAAGTAGGACCTCCAAGGTCGCTTAAAGAGGATTTAGGCAGTCGATAAGCACATTGTGATGTCAAAGTAAGTGCTATATTTCTCACATGTTTTACTACTGAGCCGTGTTAGAATTTATGGACTGCGTAATCTGATAGTAAATACTGTTTATATTTCCTGGCTTGTTCCTTAAGGCCTGCATACCACCGCTATGTATTTGTCGCCTTTCGTACGGTGGTCCAAATCATACCTTTCCCTCAAGGAAACTTTCGTTTTGAAAGCAACGAAGCAGTTTCCATTCATCATACCTCACCAAGCTAACCTGGCAATCATTGAGTTAGGGTATCTCCGTACGAGAAACTTGCGTCCTTCATCAAATAGTAGAATAAACAGGCCGAAAGCAAAGGGTAGGAACCAGTGTTCGACCGGCACAGGGGAAGTTCCCAGAACTGACTGCAGCTGTGGGATGTAAAGCCATAGGATGGCCATGGATAGGGCAAAGGCGATCGCTGGGAAAAGATAGAGGTTCTGTGTCCTTTTGTTGAACGCGGGTGGGTGTTGGAAAATGCTCCAGCGTCGAGTGCGGACCGCAAGCAAGTTGAACCATTGCCTATGACTAGTCAGTTGCCTTTCCTCAAGTGACACGAAAAAAGTACAACTTACATGACAACAAGGTTAACGAAATAAATTGAGGACGCTTCGTTCAGTTTTGCAGCATAAAAGTCTGGATCAATCCAACCCGGAAGGTCGCCGAAAGAGAACCAGAGGACGCGGAAAGGTATACCGTTCCTCTCGAGATACCAATAGGCCATCGCAAAGGAGGCTACCGTCTCAATAATGCCGAGAACACCGTACGCATGAATAACGAGCTGCCAATTAACCAAACGGTCCTTCTTAACATTGCGTGGTTTGCGCAACAGCACATCGGCTTCCGGCTTCTCATAAGAGAGCACCGTAGCAGCAGCACAGTCAGTGAAGCAACTGCAAAGGTTTAGCAAGTCTAGATATAACCTCTCGACAGAAATAGGACTCACCAAATGATGATCATGAGAAAAGATGAGAGGATTTGAGGTAGCCCAAAGATGACGTTCGTCATGACGGGCCAGAATTCAGCAAAACTTCCCGCTGGTAATAGGTAACAGATCACCTTCTTTAGGTTATCGAATACCACACGGCCGTATTGCACTGCCTCTACGACGGACGAGAAGGACTCGAGCAGTACCATATCGGCGGCCTCGATGGCTATATCTGAGCCGCTTCCAAGGGCAATTCCGACGTCAGCAGCTTTCAAAGACGGCGCGTCGTTTACACCATCTCCGGTCATTGCGACAACCCCGTTGGTTTGGAACTCCTTCACGATACGAAGTTTCTGCTCCGGAGTCGTCCGAGCGAAGACGATCTCTTCATATTCCGTTAGTATCTTCCACTGCTGCTCGTTTAGGCTAAGCAACTCTGGTCCACTAATGAGTATTGATGAGCGGGATCCAGAAGACTTGTCATCGCTGCCGAGCTCTTCCTTAGGGAGCGCCGAGACATTATCAACCAAGGGTGCTGGAGTGCTAACGATGCCAGCATCCCGAGCGATAGCAAGTGCAGTAAGGGCAAAATCGCCCGTTACCTATATTTTATTAGCGAATTCCACATTGTGTATCTAGTGAGTGCTCTTTACCATGAAGACTCTGATACCAGCACCACGTAGTGTTGAGACAACCTCGCGGATTTCAGGGCGCAGTGGATCGACAATGGCCACAAGGCCGACTAGGGTCAAGCCAGACTTGGCTTGTTCGGTGATCTCGTCCTCAAATTGACTCGTTCCGGACTGATGTCGTAGCTCGCCTTGGTGGATGACTTTGCGGGCAAGTAGGAGGCAGCGTTTCCCTTGACTACTATACATGTCCTTGACGTTTTCAAATGCGGCTCGCATATCCTCGTCGAAGGGATGTACATCTCCCGCATTATTGACGAAGGAAGAGCATCTGTTGATCAGGACATCAGGAGCCCCTTTGATTGTTAATAGACTGAGACAGGTTAGTTTCAAATACAATGGTTTCTATCCTTTGGAACGTCTTACGTATCACCCATTTTGAAGTCGTCTGCCTCACGCTCCGACAAAGTAGCGTTGAGACAATCCTTCTTGAAGAGAGAGAATGTCCTAATCATGTACTTGTTCTTGCTGTTAAACGCTAGTTCGTACGTCTTCTGCCAGCATTGACGTAGATGTTGCACTGATCCGAGGCGCTCAGAGAATCTCAATACCGCCTGATCAGTGGCGTCGCCAAAGACTCGACGCTGCTCAATAGGCAAGTCCATTGTAGCTGCGTCGAACTCGGCTGAATTACAGAGCCCAGCAATAGCACGCACTTGGTCTACTCCTGTTGTTACCATACCGGCGACCGCTGGAGCTGTACTGACCTCCAGCTCTTCTTCGGCCCCATCAATTGTAATAGTATGAGTTCCAATAGTGCATTCCGTAACGGTCATTCGATTCTAAACGAGATTAGTCTAGTTCCAATGCGGATGGCCGATGTTGGTGTCGACTCGTTGTTTACCTCGGTAAGGGTCCCTGTCTTGTCCGAGCAGATCACTGAGACAGAACCTAGAGTCTCGACTGTCTTTAACGACTTGCATAAGACTTTGTTTTTTCTCATGAGATTTGCGGTAATAGTCAAGCCGGCGGTCAGGGCGATGGGCAAGCCTTCAGGGATGAAAGCGATAGCCACGCTGACGCAGCCGACGATAAGTGCTGGGACATTGATCCAATCTGGATGGACCCTTCTCAGCCATGCGCCCCTGAGTGTTGTCAGCACCGATGACTTCAAGTTGAGCTACGGTACACTCACCAGACAATCAGAACCACAGTGATCATAGTCAGCATAATAGAACAAATAATGATCACAAAGTATAGGACCTCCTTTTCCAAAGTAGTCATTTTGGATTTGGGTTCATTTGTCAAGTTGGCGATACGACCAAACACTGTGCGATCGCCCGTGGCCACGACTAATCCGGTGCAGGATCCAGAGACGCAGTGAGTGCCTTGCAGGCCAATACAGCGAGTCTCGAGATAATTATCATCTGTTGAGTTCACCGTCGCTGCGAGGGGTAAAGACTCTCCAGTTAAGATAGACCTGTCAAACTTAGCGTCGCTGGAAACTTGGAGGAAGCGCATATCAGCTGGTAGTTTGTTGCCAGCCTTGATATACACAATATCTCCCGGTACGAGCTCATGTGCTTCTAGGGACACCTGTTTGCCATTTCTAATGACCATTGTGTCCTCGGGCAACATGTTCTTGATAGAACTCATCACCCGAGACGAGCTCCAGTCTTGAAACATGTTAAACGCAGCCTGGATGAAGAACACTGCAACCAAGACAATTCCTAGTGCCTAAAGTGGCGCGTCAGTGCCACTGAAATCACCATACTTCCTTATGGGCCTTACTTACCAAGTTGGCCAAAGATGGAGGCTGGCCGAGTGGTTTCCATGCGATAAAGACCAGAACAGCTCCGACTAGAAGCACAGGACCGAACCCCTTAAAGAAGTAACCTAAGTATCTCTGGAGGGCGTGTGACTTTGGCGGGGATGGAGCATTTCGTCCGTATTCTTTCTGCCTGCGAATAACCTGTTCGTTCGATAAGCCTTGGGTCATGGATGCGCCGAGACGGCGAAGAGCCTCGTCAGTCGAGATCGTGTGCCACTCAAGCGAGGATAGCTCTATATCAAGAATGTGAGAAAGGATATTGGATAAAGTATGGGGTTATGGCTACTAACCCTTGGTGGTTGCGTCCTTGGCCTTGGACAGCGCCGCGGCATCTTTCTGTATAGATTCCTCGATATGAAAAGATCTAAAGGTTTGTATTAGGATCACGGGCGACAATAACCATATACTCGGATGGGAGATGGAGGTAGTTACTTACACGGTGCGATATTGGATAGGGAGAGCGATGGACGGGTCAACTTCACGTCGCGAGCGCACGCTACGAATAGACATTGAGCTGCTGGAATGAGTACGACGAAGCCCGTGTGAAGGGCGCCCTGCCTCTTCCTCATCCCATTTAACACCATGTTTAAATTCGGGTTCGTCCATTTTCATATACAAGATTGAAGCGTGTAAGCTTCAGAATGCAAAACAGCCCTGGTATAAAGTAACAAAATTATATATGGATGAAAAAAGTACGGAAATAGATTAAAATAATAAGCTACATTGTCCAGCATTTTGTCTAGGTATTTATTAAGAATCAATAGGTCGTCGAGGTCGAACGGCGCGAACCTTCATGGCAGACACAAAAAACAGGATGCCGCACTGTCAGTTGTTGGCCTTATTTCATACACCGTCACAGTGTAAGTCAATTATACGCACTCGAAGTTTCTGCAAAGCTCCATATCACATGTTGGCAGCTACATCATGTCTCTCACGCGAGGAGCTTCGAGAACGCCCCTAGGGGGCTGTGCTGACCGTCTCCTGCCATCATTACTTCATTCCTGCAATATCCTGCAATATCCATTCTTTGAGCTTCTGAAAATTCGCGCACCGAATCTAGTAAGGCTCTGGTCAGCTACCTAGCCAGATTCTTGAAAATTCAGCTCCTTGGTGGCTGCTTCAGGGGTTCCCATGCGGTGAGACAATAGGTTGTGGGGGAACTGAATTTTGGTCTTTAACATATAGAAAAATAGCTTTTGCGGTACGGCCAACCAGTTAAGAATATACAAGTTCATATATTAGCGCCGGCGAGGAACGTGCCTCGCTTCGCCGTAGGAGAACATTGATAAGAGGGGGGCGGCCTCCCAAATGTGGGCCGACGTCAACATACATGGGGGGGATGACATCTGTGGGGTATTCATGGGTGCAGCTCGTTGGTAAGGGAGTGCAACCTCTCCCCATGCTAAATGATTCATGTCCACATGTACACTAACAATACCTACTTACTATCTTGTAGTTTTACACATACTTAAAGCGTACAGATACCTTTCTTGGAGATCAAACTTGCACTTGAGAAAAGGGGGAAATTTGCAAATACCTGTTCCTCACGAAGGCGACATTACGCTCTGATTGGTCAAAACTAACCTAGGTATGCAGCCCGGCTTTCCTAATCCGGTAATATCCAGTAGCTAACATGCTTTGTACAACTCCAGAACGAGAGATTTCTCATAATTAATACGAAGTCTTGGGGAAAGTTTTTCTAATTTGTGCGTGTCATAATTATCCGATACTATTGTCCATAAAATTGTACAGAGAGAATATGAATCAAGTATCATTTATCTAAAACCAAGATTGTGATATCTCCATGGTAGTCTTATTTGGGTATGATAACCATTTATAAAACGGTCATTTCGTCCTTGAACTGAGAAGCCTCCCCCTTCGCGAGATACGTCCTTCCTCCTTGTCGCTTACCACCGCTACTCTCGACTTATTCCTAGCCCATGTTCTAGTTATCGTAACATATCTTCATGGTGCATGGGAATGGGAAGTACGCTCCCCCATCTTCCCTCATATATTCGTAGAACCCACCAGGTTGCAGGATCTTTTTGAGCTCACCCTGGGGACCCGGAGCTCTCCGCACGTTTTTCAATCTGAATACAGAGCGGAACATCTCGGTCAATCCAGCTTGAAAGGCGTCGCGTCCGAGACAACCATGTGGTCCTAACCCGAAGTGGGCGTAACTATGTAGGGGACGGCGTGGGTTCACTTTCTCGGGATCAGGGAAATGTGTGGCGTCCTTAGATGCGCCAACCTGCTCAAAGAAAAGTTAGCCTGCTCTAGGTATTTATAGGAAAGCTGAAGTGAGACAATGTTTATTTCCACTTACAAAGCTGACGAAAACACGGTCACCAGCTCTGACAGACACTTCGCGGCCGTCGTCTTCCTTGATCATGTCATCGGCCGCCGCCTCGCGGTAGGAACCATATGTTCCCGCAAGCCTGATGCCTTCCATACAGTAGCCGAGCATCAATGCGTCGGTCTCGTCTGTAGACGGAAGGTTGGCGATACGATACATCTCAGCAATATGCTTGGACCCCTCTGGCGACAAGAAATAATCCACAGCTTGAGAAAACTGTGCGGTCATGAGCTATGAAGACAGCGATGAAGGATAAAATTGAGAGACATACCAATTCTGCTATAGTCGGCACTGATGCACCCGCAGTCGGAAGGATCTGGCTCCATGCGATATCGTAGTTGTTCAAACCAGCTTTAGACAGTCCCTTGATTAAGTTGGCACCGTATGATGCCAATGCGTCATTCTTGTTTGGCCTCGAAGTGAATAAGCCGCCAAGCCCGAAACCAGCGACGAGCTTTACGTTGGCCTCGATCAGTTTACCCAACTGTGCAGCGACGGCTTTCGCTGCCTGGTGTAATGGGAATGACTTAACGGGATCGATGTCGGAAAAGACGCAAATGAAGATTACGGCGAGAACCATGTACAACTCGTGCTCTGTATAAATACCCTTTGGGTTCTCCTTGGTCTTCAGCGGTAGGTTGAATAGGCGTGAAATGAAGTAGACCGGTCCAACGTTTCCCACGTCTCGGGTAATGTCAATGAAATTCTGCCCGGCCAGTTTGTAGGTCCTCTCTTTAATGAGGCGGTTTGTGGCCTCAGAGTAGAAGGCCTTAATATGAGAGTGCCAATCTCCTTTATTTGGTTGAATCTGCATGCACACTTTCTGGCTCACGTCTAAAGGCGAGTTTCCCGATAGCATGAAGCGGCTGCCGCCAGCGTCCATGAGGAATTGACATCCTCCATTCAATACGACCTTGTACTTATCTTGGTTCTCTACGACGTACTGTGCTCCATCATATGATGTGATGTTAACTCGCGGCGGGATAAATGAAGGGCGGTCATAACTGAAATTCTGGACCCGACCAAGGTCAGTTAGGATCATCTTGGTTTCGCTTGGAACTGCATAGATCGGTTAGTTAGTTGTCACTCTCGCACCCTGCCGGGTACCTAGGTATTAACATGATACATACCAACCATGGGATAATGGGCATAGACTGAATCCCCCTTAAAGTGATTAGGAAAAGCTCGGATGAACAACTTGTAGAACACGCAGCCTTGATTGATATTGAGATCATAAGCAACTTCATTATAACCCCAAGACGTGAGACCCCTTGGATGGTAATCGGTAGTGTAGAAACGGTCGCCTCGAGTCAAGCAAACGGCGTCTGATAAGATGACACGAGAGATGGTATACGTAGGCTAAGTCAAAATAATGTTAGCAATCCTACCCCTATTCCATCGTCTGTGGGAAACTTACGGCAATTCCTACTCCAGGGACCATTGGCTCCTTCGCCTCCTCGGCGACAATACCAGGATATAACTCGACAAAGTCAGGATGTTCATAAAGGTGTCGGAGCGAGTTGGCAATCTCGGGATCGGAATTGATGTCCTCGAACTTTTCATACGGCTTAAGTCCAAAATGTTTGCGGAACTCGTTCAAACCTGCGACGTTCCACTTCCGACCCTGAAGAATGCCGAGAATCTCAACGGGTTTCATCGACTGGGGCACATTGCGCCCACCAAATGCTCCTGCGCAGTCTTCTATAGCATCGCAAATGCAGCCGACAAGATCGTCGTCGTTGAATTTGCCGTCGGGGTTGCGCTTGAAGCCTCCGAACACCCTCTCGGAGGGCTCGTCTGGGATGCCGCGATTGAATTTTGCGAAGCCCATCATCATGTCGTGAGTGCTTAGATCCAATGGGTCCTTATCGAATAACTGGCGATAGAAGTCTTGAACCCACTGATCGTCTTTGGCCGAGATACAAGAGTGCCACCTATGATACTTTAAGCGAACACGTTATTAGGACCAGTAAATTAAGAGTCACTCACCTGTAGCAAAGATTGAATTCGGCGGAAACCATACTACCAGTTCCACGCTCAGACCCTGAGTTGGTGCCAACATCGCGACCCATCTCTGCTCGAGGATCAAGAGTCCATGTGGTATTGCTCCGATTAAGGTTGATGATGTTCCTCACGTAGTCCACCAGAGTAATGTTAATATACAACCCCGACGTGACAAGTCGAGCCGTCTGGAAAAGGTCATTGTCATATTTCTTCCATGCAGCAGCAGCCTTCTCATCGCTAAGTCCAGGAGCGGGCGGGGTGAAACGACCACCCTCATTAATAGCCGCGAGATTCGCGGCTACGTGATTGTGGAATCGGTTAAACATAATCAACAAGACGCTGACTCCGGGTGGCGAGCCAAGGAGCCGTTTATCAGCGTACGTGTCAGGTTTCATCATCCCATCCTTGAAAGTCCGGACGGAATCTTGCATGTCCTGGTTGCTGCCGTATAAGGGAGAGAGATCTAAAAACGACGAGGTTTTCGTTTTGTTTATGTCGGTCTGATCTGTCCAGAAGAGATCATGGATGATGATAGTTGCCCAATACCAGAGCACTGAAGAGACGTTATTCGGGTGCTTACGGTACTCGGTCCTCTTCATGACAGACTCAAAGATAAGACTCGGGTCGGGTAGGTTCCCTAGAGGCACAATACCTGGGCGACAAGTTCGAGCATACTCCGAGCCAGCTGCTCCGAGTAGAGGGTTCGTTGGATTGTTCCATGAGCCGTCCGCCATCCTGTATTGATGTTTTTCGCCCATGTACAGTAGAGGTGGGTGGTCTAATGTGTACCAAAGTTCGTTCAGGAATGTGTTAGTCAACTCCTCCCTAAGTCGAGAGCCATGAGGAAGCTCGGAGACAAGTTGGATGACGCGTTCCATGATCATAGTCTTGTCATCAGTAAGTTGTTCGCCCTTGAGCTTGCTCCGAGCAAGGTCCAGAACGGTTTTCACATCTACGTTTTCTTAGCATTAATGATACCCACGTTTGTTATTGAGAAAATTACCTTTTAAACGAAGGTACCTCAAGTCCTTCTTTAACCCCGTTCTTTGAACCGTCGTATTGTAGGTGCCATCACCCATTTGGGTGGGAAGAGGCCGTCGTGAGGCATGGAGTAACTGTCCGAACTGGGCGAAAACAGCAGAAACGCCTTCGCGATCAGCTTTTGGGGGTTGTTGTGATTTCTCCTTACGAGAAGACCCCGAAGAGGATGCCGAAGACTTGTCCATTGTAGTGAAGCTGTTGGAATCGACGTGACGACTCGAGTTTCCTTTAACCTCAAAAGAACCGTTGTTTAATCTCGCGCTCGCCATTCTACTTCAGTTGAAAAGGTCAAAACTCGAAATGGGTATTAGGCACAGCTTTTTTGAATTCGCACAAGTCCCAGCGTCCAATATTACACCTCAAGCGTGCACAAATATCTACCCGGTGGTACAACTTTCGATCTCCTGCCTTCGTTTGAACGATTGGAGGAGCAACCCGAGCCGTTAATGTATGAGGCTGACTTACTGGTCTGGAGTTCTCCGTTAACCTACAACAGATATCGGGTACCCGCTTCATATCTGCACAGACGGCTAGTTTCAGAACCAATACAAGCCTTACACGACATGCCCCATTCCCTCGAGACAGTGATGGCGCTCAAGACTTGATCGATACCTACCTATGCAGAACGAGCGGGCTAACTCAAGGTAGAAATGAATAGTTCGATCGTTATTAATTCACCGCCGAAACGATATTGTCTGGCGGCGAAGATTGATGTAAATCTCAGCTACTACCATCGTAGCGTCGAAGCCCCTGAAACCCTAGATACAATTGATTGGCTAATGACAATGTCTTACATCTGTTATATCAAATCTAAGACCTTCCCGTAGATCAGCCACTTAGCCATTCCGGGTTCCAAATCAGCATTCCAATATGATATTAATTCACTAAATGAAAAGAAAAAAAATAAAATAAGTGGTGCTGGTCAATCTAGGAGACGTATTGGCGCATGCCAATTAGTAACTCAAGCGGCTAGCCACGTTCTCTGTATACATGAGTAACTCTCTAATAGAGCTGAATATCTAGAGACGGAAATGATCAACATAATTCTAACTCTCCACCCGATGAAAATAGCTGAATGTGGCTATTCCATCAAATAGTATACCGGGGATCATAAACGGGCGCCTAGTATCTCGACCTAGCAAGCCAACCAGCCAGCCAAAATCAACTCTATTGCAGCATCATGCATCTTAACTTCGCTATCCGACTAGACGTTCTCTAGCTGGTGACTATTTATCTTATTGACAAATCATAAATGGCGACAATTGAACGATAATTTACATCTTCAACCAACCGGCCGGGTTATTGTGAGTTGTGGCTTGCTTTGCTTTTCGATCGACTGCAGGCTATGAATTTCTTACTAATTAGTCGTCGTGCATCATGATCATCGTAATGGCTTCAAGGGATCACTCGTTCCAAGCCCCCAGTTGTAATGTCGCTTCCTTTGCTTCGGCCGATGCTTTGAAGAGGATCGACAATGCGTTCGTGCCGAGACAAGCGTCTTGAGACACTTTTCTTGTCCCGGCCTTCCAATAGTTTGGTGTGCGATGACATTTGGCCATCTTGGCGCAGTCGCAGTACATCTCTCCATCCACAGAAATGTCCAGGTGGTTGTTCAAGGCCCTTATCGTTATACTTAACTGGGTGACTTTAGGCGGGTTGCGCATTGTGCTATTGTCTACCGCAGTACTACCTTCAATTACCTGCTCAGATGGACCAGTATCACCTTTCGCCAGGAGTGAAGCTTCCGGGGGTTCGCGAAGACCAAAAGGGACGGATGGCATCATCTCACAGTGTCGATTCTACTGAGCATCATCCAGCTTTGCCCACCATGGGTCCAACAAAAGAGACTCGTCATAGTCCCCGAAAGCTCGTATTATGTTTCGATGGCACGGGAAACAAATTTCGAGGGGATGACAGTGACAGCAATATCTTGAAAATTTTTAGATGCTTGGATAGGGAAGCTGGTGACCAATGTATACATTATACCTACCAAGATATACGCCTTCCCACTATCTTACTGACTGCTTTACTAGATCACTATTATCAGCCCGGAATAGGAACATATGTCGTGTCCAACTCGCTATCTCATACAAGCCTAAGTGCAAGAATTCGATCATGGTACCTAAAGGCAAAGGACTCTGCCGTAGGGTCGAGCTTCGACCAACATGTAGTTGGTGGCTATCGGTTCCTCATGCGCTTCTACCGCCCGGGAGACGAAATCTACTTCTTCGGTTTCTCCCGTGGAGCCTACGTGGCACGCTTTCTGGCCGAGATGCTTGACTACGTTGGCTTACTCTCCCATGGCAATGAAGAAATGGTTACCTTTGCCTGGAAAGCGTTCTCACAATGGCAGAGTCGTCAATCAGGTCAAGGCGAAGAGCACCAGTCTAAGAGGCGTGAAATGTATCGTTTCATGAAAGGGTTCCGAGAAACGTTTAGCCGTCCGGTAAAGAGAATCCGATTCTTAGGACTCTTTGACACTGTCAACTCTGTGCCGCGTTTCGAGACAGCATGGATGCAAAGATCAAAGTTGCCATATACCGCTCGAAGTAGTGCTAAGGTACGTCAACCCACATCACTACTACAAGCATCCATTTGGCTCATCTACAACCTTTGGCAGGTTATTCGGCATTGCGTATCCATAGATGAACGTCGTGCCAAGTTCAGGCAGGATCTCATTTATCAAGGGGTTAAGAAAGTCCACCCGGGTCATCAACTACACCGTCATTTCCACGAAGTAGTTCACGAGAAGTATCGCGCAAGACGTAGGATAGCCGAAGGGCCGACATCAAGTAAGTCAGAGAGAGGGCGCTCCGAGACTCTGGCACCCCTCGATGAGCGCGCGTTCCGGCCTCATTCTCGGTCTAGGTCTCAAACAAGAAGTTCTATCGATAGAGCGAGTGAAATGGCAGACGGTCAGTCTCAATTCATAGATGAGGATGACGACTCAGACGACGACGAACAGGACATCGACGAGATTTGGTGAGTTATACGATGGAAGTGAATGAGAGTAATGCAACTGCTAAACCATGCCTAGGTTCGCAGGTGGCCATGGAGATGTTGGTGGAGGATGGGATGTCCCTCTTGATGGCAAGTCTGCAAGTCATGTGCCTTTGACATATATGATTAGAGAAGCCAAGAAGGCAGGTCTCAATTTCGACCCTGAAAAACTGATCGAAATGGGGGTTACCGAGTTATTCGAGGAACCCGGCGATGGTAACAATCACGCCAATCATAATGTTGGTGTCGTCCCTGACATCCGCGTTGACAACACAAGCCCTACAGTTGAAGCGTCTCCTCGCTTTGGAGTCGAACATATGGACTGGGATCGCGTCAGTTTCACAGGTGAAAAAGAAATGGACTATGCCCGACCTTTCCATCGCATGCTTCATAAAGCGCACTTGGCTAGGATCCACGATTCTTTGGAATTTGCGTCCGGTCTGAGCAAAGGTCAGGTGCTAAGTTGGAACATAAGTACGTTGCGGCCCCCTGTCCCATTCATCCCCCCTTTGAATCACGATTTGCATGTACTGCCTACAACTTAGCCTGTTGATTATAAATACTTATATAGAGCTAGTCTATGAGTCAAAGAAGTTCTGAAGCTAGGTACTAATTTCAAATCTCGTAGTGGAGTATATGCCTTTTAGGCGTATGGATTTACAGCCGGATGGTTCATGGAAACCTATCCGCTGGCCTTTACCATGTGGAGAAGTTCGAGATATTCCTCACACTGCTAGAATACACGGTTCTGTCATTCGAAGAATGAAGGAGGATAAGTCTTACCGTCCTGGAAACTTGATCGTTGGTGGTGGTGGGCGTGGAATGCGTACAGCCCCCGAACGGTATGGCATTGGAGAGTGGGAATGTGTTCAAGATCACGGGGATCCCGTAGGGGAGGTTTGGATTAGGAGGATCCCTGGTCCAAATGAGTCATGAAAGGGCATTCGAAGCGTACTTTTATTATAAATCTTCATATCCGATTATTAAAAATGCGCTGCAGTTGTAATTCGAAGTGAGTTTTCTCATCATTATCTACCTAGGTACGTACTTAGTTTGGGCCCTTGATTTGGCCCCTTTTCGGTGCCCCCGTAAGGAATTTATTTTGAGACAACCCTTTTATTCCAAGTTTATCACCAACTAATTATATTATAAATACACTTTTGCCACGAAAGACTTAGTTGCTCTGGATCGCTTGCATATCAACAATTGGGCGTGTAGAAATGAAGCTTGTATTACTTTAGGTACCTAAGACGCATCAACGCAGCCGATGCTATGATATACCTTTCGACTATCTCGAAAGTGTAGCTGGTGTTTCGACTATTCATGCTAGCTTTTCATGTTTTTACATCCAGTAGGATTCAGTACTTCATTCCTTGCCTAGAAATATGCGTGGAGCAGCTAAGAGGCTGTACAGCACTTACCCAATGCCAACTATTCTTTTCTTCCACTTGTAAACGAGGTGAATAATGCCGATACATGAGACCGCGATATATTGACGAAAATTAATTTGATTTTCTACCCTTTCAAGGCGGGACGGAACGTTTCTGGTCTTACATGCAGTACGGTGCAGCATAATATAACTTGACTGACTTGATTTGACTTGACCTATTGATGACGACGGAAGACTTCGACACTATCAACTGACCAGCCCCCTTTTTGATTTCGATTGTAAATTTCTCCATTACAAATGTGACACGTCTATCCTCCTAGGCGTCCGCTCCAACGGGTTGTATGCTTTATAAGGTTTTTGTAATTCCCCTCAAGATTCAGCACGCCATCATAGTAGTCACCCTCTTCCTGGTTTCTGCGCCATTGTCAAGTGGTCACGTCTCTACTCACTCGCTCGACTTCCGTGCCTTTCTTTGCTATTCTCGCTAAGAGACCTAGCTCTTCAAGCTGCATTCTGCATCAAGGCCATACGCCACTGCAGCTCGCCCACCGCTAAGTCTGCTGTGGCCAAGTCCCTTCCGAGTTTGATTTTCGTGTCAGTCGCTCGCGGTTTCGTTCTCTGCCGCGTGCTGAAAAGTACAATTGCAACGATGCGAACAGATTGACCCGCCCCCCTTTTTCTCTCTCGTCAAAATACCACTCCTCCCACTCTCCTCGGTCTTGATCCTCCCATAAAACAGGAGAACGAAAATGGGGTATCAGAAGAATGATTTTGATCCGATCGATCCAGAGTCCGTACGCGTATCCGATTCATCAAGGAATACCGACCGCGTGCATCAACCATGTTGTACGTAATGGAGAGGTCTAACCGTATCGTATCATGCACGCCATGAGTCATGCTAGAAAGGAATAATAAGGTAAAGAAGAAAAAGAAAAAAGGGTGTTTAATAAGAATCCGGGGAAGCAGACGTGGTTTTCGCGCTGGGGACTAGCATAATACAACTCATGTTTTAGGAATTGCAAAAGCTCGTCGTCGAATGTCCTGACATCGATAAATTGGTAAAGTGGTGGGGGGTTTGAGAGGATAAATGGTAATGGAAAACGGGAAGCATAGTAAATCAGACAAGATAATGCTCTTTATGCTTTGGTAGATTTTAATAATTCAAATGCAATGCAAGGGAAAATGAAAATTATCCAAATTTTTGTCAATCCTGGTTCAAGAGGTTAGGTGGAGGGGTATTCGGTGCTCACAGACAGGCAATTAACCTGCTGGAGGTGGCTAGTCTGGCATTGGAAACACTAGAGCCCATTCACAAGTGCTTTTTTTGACAGCACTTCTGACGAGATATGTTCGCTGTCAGACTAGGCCAGGTCGAATGCGCCACAATTTGAAATATTTATCCTTATGCCACCGGGGGGATAGCGGGAGCAGCGGGAATCTCAACCTCGGCCGGGACATCGCCATTGGTGTTTTTCTGAGGGCAGTCACGAGAAATGTGACCAGCTTCGCCACACTGATAGCAGGTCTTGCCAGCAGTGTTCAAGGGGCCACCATTAGGCGCTGTGCAGTCTCGGGAAATGTGGCCGAGCTTCCCACACGCGTAGCACTTCATAGCCTGAGCCTGGCAGTCACGCGCAAAGTGGTTAGGACCACCACACTTGTAGCAGGTAGCAGGTCGAGGGCCACCAGCGAAACCACCTCGGCCGAAGCCACCGTATCCACCACGGCCGACGGGCCCACCTCGTCCCATTCCAACACCGGCTGGATTGGGGCAGGCCCGGGCCAAGTGACCGGGCTGTCCGCAGTTATAGCAGCGACCGTTGCCACCAGCACCGCTCAGCCGTAGCGTAGGGCAATCGGCTTGGACATGTCCGAGCCCTTGGCAGTGGTAACACTGCTTCGCCTCGGTGGTACGGGGAAGAGGACATTGATTAGATTCGTGCCCTGGAGGTGGAATGTCAACTAAAAGGGATATCGGAACAAAAAATTCTGCGTTGATAGAGACGTACCTGGCTGCTTGCAGTTATAGCAAAGGCGTTCTGCGGAGGAGCAGACCTCGGCGTAATGGCCAACATTGCCACACTTGTAGCATGCTCGACGAGATAGAGAAGACATTGCGACAAGTCTGTGAGTCTGTGTAGTTCCATCATCAGCGCGACACTTTACATAAGCTTTATCTCCAACTATCCATTCTTGAATGACCCGTTTGCAGCGATGTGGTGGTGGCACGTTATCTTGCTTTTTCGCCTGCAGCCAATCCTCGATCGAGGTGGAAGGCATCGCATCGAAGATATTCATTGAAAACCCGTCAAGGCCAGACTTCCAAGGAAACAAGAGCAATATGCGCAAATATTACCAGCCGGCACTCATCTCCTGCTCTAAACGTAGATGTCGATGTACGTAATCAATCGAATGCGACCCAAAACGGTAATAAGGTACCGCCACGTGCAGTCGTTTGTCGGATAAATACCCCACGAAGGATGGTAGGGCTTCGCAGACTGGATGGATGGGCAGGATAGCGTCGCTGAGTGGTTTTCCAGAATCTGCAGGTCGACAAGGTTGGCTGCAGACTGTTGGGTTCGTGTAACCCGACACAGAATGTGAGATAGATAACCAATCCTGTCCGATTGATCCCCGTTTTCCGTGAAGCGCAATTTCTTCAAGGTGGCGTCTCGCATTGATCCCACCAGGTTTTGTTTAGTGGGTGCGGGAGCCTTCCCCCAGGTTTGCGCCGAATCGCACCGGTCACCATGTTGCGGATTTATAAAAAGAGGCGCGTGATGATTCACGTTATGCCGCCGTATTCTTTATCCTCTATAGACGGTATACACCAGAGTAAGAGTGGCGAGTGGTGAGGATATGTTGGATGACGTTCGCTTATACGCAGACCAATCGAATCGCGCGCGGTGCTGATCAGGCAAATAATCACGAGATGCCATTGTCGCTGATTATTATCATGGCCTTCATAGTTGGAAGCTACTATTGACCTAGCGCGAAAGGTAGGAAGACAAAAATGCGCCTTGATCGTTTTGATCGTTGTGATGTCGGCGCATTAAGCAAAGTCGCAAAGTCGCAAAGTCGAAAGGTCGCAGATAAGAGGGGTATATATATATAGGTAATCTATAGCAAGCTTCCGTGCTGTAGTAGTGCTCATGTATGCGCGCGCGTTGAAGTCGCATAAGGGAATAATCGCCATCGTAGTCGTCGTCTTTGTTGTCGCTATTGTCGTTGTATTCTGTCTAGGGCTTGCCGTCGTACAGCAGGTAGAAAGAGACAGGTCGAGGTCTGGACTTGTTGCTGTACCACACACCATTGCGCCTTGGGCCATTTTGGAGGATGCAGGATAATAAAACGTAACGTATACAGGCCTTTGGGGAAAAAAAGTTCAATAACTCACATTGTCTCTTAAACCTTATACAATTCCCTGCTTATTCCTTCACAACTCTACTTCTTCTGCTGGTATCCGTCAACCAACAGCAACCTTCTCTTCTACTACTTCTTCTTCCGAGCGACGACACGTCTCCGAACACTGCGCGACCTCCAAGAGGGGGAATTGGTGATAATTGGCGATGCGATGCGATATAATGCGATGAGGGAGTAATATTCAGAACCACAGAAAAAAGGAAGGGTTAAGAAAAGAGTGCGAGAGAGAGGGACGAGGGAAAGAGAAAGGACCGGAGTGAGGGGACAGATCCAGAGTAAGTGGACCCAGCGCGGGCGAAGGGGCTACTCCTCCAAAGGCAGGTACTAGATACAATAGCAGATACAATGCTAGGCTCAATAATCTCATGCTAACTAGTGCTAATCAATGCTAACTAAGGCGTAATCTTAATTACCAACTGGGTATCAGATACTTGAAGATACTTGAAGAAGCCCTTGCCTGGAGACCTTAGGTAGGGTTAACTTACCCATTAGCGGATGGATCGTCAAAATTTGGTAGAGTTTGTATGTAAAGATTCAGGTCGCTATCACTGTACATACTTGTGTTATTTTCCCTATCCCCCCCTTTTTTTCCTCTTTGGAACTTCCAACCTTGTTTTTTGTTTTATTATTTCCCCCCCTTCCGCGTTGGAATGCCTTCAATTGTCTTCAGGGGTCCATGTATACTATGTAGAGTAGGAGGTATGTATGTAAATCGAATACTTGTCCCACATTGGTTATATACTCACTCTCTTCCCTCCTTGCCTTTGTAGTACGACTCATGTGCACTTTGTGCTACCAGACTATAATTTTCACCCACAAAGCCATCGTTGACTTTTTGTCACTAGGTATGCGCAAAAAAAGAAAGACATACATACCTGTATGTAGTTAGGAAGGCTGAGTATAACACCTGATACCAACGCCTTTCCATATTTGAATCAGCTCGCCGACTCGTCAACCAATAGTAATGATAATCTAGTCTGCCCCTCTTCCTTCTAGTCTTGAACGGTTTGCTGCCCTGCATAACCACAACGAAAAGAAAAAAATTTCACGTTCTACCTAGGTAGGGAGGGTATGGATCCAAGGTTGATCCAAAGTCTCACTAGCATATTCCTGCAGACCTTAGCGAGTTACGCGACAAGACACCAACTATTCCCATTTCTTTTCACGTGTCTTGTTCTCATCTTGGAGGTGGATCGCCCGAGATATTTACTACACGTAGGTATTTAATATCCCTCATATCGTATATCTCTAGGGAAAAAATATATACCTAGGTAACCTTAGATCCCATTGAGCTGGTATACCAAGTATCCAAGTAATTGACTAGGTGGTTAACCATTCGGTAAGCCGTCTTATGCAGGTTCCTGGTAAGAGCTGGATCATCTTCCTCGTAACACGATCCTAGCTTGCCTATACTGCACGTACCGTACGGATACCCGACCCCACATCGTAGGACTTGAGGCCCGAAAGACGCGCACAAGGTCTGGGCAAAGCGGGATGGGATAAGAAAATTAGACAAGGTCGTAATTTGGAACAGTCTAGCCTTATTCAATTTCCACGTAGTAGATGGACCTTACCCAGGTCAGCCTAGATATTCACGATCCCATTAACGAGAATGTATTGGCACCTAAACGAGAGGAACGAGCGGCTGGGATTTGGAACCTGCATATTAACATCGATATATAAGCAGTAGCATGCCACATATATGGAGTCAATAGTGATATCCCTTGACGTTGGAGCAAGGAGTGCAAGCAAGAAATGTAGCCGCCCGTCTTCTCCTCAGCCCACGGTACAGGACCCTCCCTCCCAGACCTGGATCTTAACCAATCAAAGGTCTGTCGCAAAGCTGGGGTCCTTTGTATCGTGGTTCCGCCTCGTTGATCTTACCTCCAACATCGCCAACTCTCTAGGTTGCGACTGTGATCACGATCTTGATTAGTTGCGCTACGCTAGAGTATGTAAATATTAAGCATTATCAGGATTGTTTTGCCGCTAAGGGTCTTGTTGGCATCGGGTTGCGTATTAGTCTCATCATTATTGGCCACCCTCGCTCCGCGCTTGTCTCAAGGTTCTTCTACCTATGTGTTTCCTATATAGAACAACTTCTCTACTACTGTCATGATAGAAACTGTTGAGTACCTATACACATAAGAGCTTAATTAGTACATGTAGGTACCCAATGTGATTATTATAGGTGCGCAATACTCTACGGTTCTTGTGAATATAAGTCCACATACCTTTAATATGACGTTTTCACCCCAAAATTATAAACACTTAGCTACATGGAAAAGGAACATCTAAATCCGAGATCGAAGCTCGAACGAGAAAAGAGTCTATTATACTCGAATCGCTACCTAGGTATAGTGTGATCGCGAGGCCTTGGAAGATTTCCTGGCCTCCCAGAAGCCAAAGAATTGACCACAGAAGCCGAATGGAGGCCGGGCTAAGATCTTGCAATAAAGCAGAAAGACCTGACTATTCGAATAAAAGGATTAACGAGTCGAATCCATCACTCTAACTAAGTCCTCTGCATATGCTTTGTGTAGGTCCGTTCTTACACGTGGTGCTACTCGCTTTGATCCCGTTCACCTTGTGCTAAGCCAAGACGACTCAGCTTCAGTTTGGGCTCCAATGGTTTGATGCAAACCTACTACTATGTGGTAGTGTGCGAAGACAGTATTACCAATGCTTGCTCCTCCAGCGCCAGTGCTAAAATCGCAAATTCCGTGTGCCTATGTAACCTTACGCTGGTGTGACCCAGATACACAATACAAGCCTTTGCTCTGCTCTCTCTTTCCTCGCCTCCCTCTAGAACATCATCACACAGTTCTTGCGGTTTCCATATCCATTAGCCATCTTATCCTCTATCTAAGCCAAGTTTGCGACGAAGCCGACCTTCTCATGCTCTGTCACCGAGCATTCCAGCCCTATTATGTCGCAGAAAGACGTCCGCGTTCAGATGGATGAGGCGGGAGTGGCGCATCGGTTGGAGGAACAATAGATCTAGGGCGCGCTTCAACAACGTATGTCACGCCATCATCCGAGGCGTATGAAGGGGGTCTCGTGTGAGCTGTCTCGGGACGGGAGTGCTCTTCTTCACTCCTCTCCGTGGGTGCTTGGTCGTTGCGCTGCCAGTAGAGGCGGTCCGGATCCACACGCTATGCCATCTGTAAGCAGGTTTGATGCGACTTGGAAGATTATAAAACTTATACATACCACACTCTCACGCCACAACCCGTAAGCCGGTGGCTGTAGCTTATTCGCCGTATCCATGCCCGCCGCCTCCTCGTCACGCGCAAGAATGACATGAATTGGCCGCCGGGGAACTGCATAGCCTCCTGGCTCTATTAACTGTGGTAGGGACCGGCGCTCTTCATCGTCTTCATTGGGCGGCTTGACGATGAGCATGCATATCCTAATCAAACCGTGGCAGAAGAAGATGGTCGCGAATAAGATGACAAGAATTAGTAACACCGTGAACTCGTTGGTGTTAATGTTTCTGGTGATTGAGAGGGCGAGGTCTGTGATAATCCTGTCAATATCTAGCAGTACCATATATAACTTGAAATGACTCACAAACAGCAAGCATAGACAGCAAGAAAATGCCTGTCACAAAGCATCGGAGGATGTGAGAGCGTATGCGCCGCGATTTGACCCAGGGGAAGCAGAATAAGAACCTCTTAGGGCGCTCGTTTTGCTCATGTCTCCGGCTTCGATGATGACGCCGTTGCCTTCTTCTGTCAACAGCATCGGCCAAATGTGTCTCTCCGGGGTCAGCACCTTGATACCGTGATCGACCCATATCGCTTCCTCTGGAGTTATCGATTCCGTACGAAGGTGCCGGTTCGGATATTATAGGAATTCCTTCGGTTTGCGTTCGAGACAGCGCAGGTTGAGTTGGGGGCACGGGCAACCGTTCAGTATGGGTGGGCGAGGTTGGACCCGAGGAGCCTCGAGTCCAAGTCCGCGTTAAATTCGGTAGATGCAGACGGGTGGAAGGCATATTCGTAAGTCCTAGATTAAAACGCGGTGTCTTCGGACTATCATCTTCGGGTCCGTCGCCACCGGTTCTTTGATTCTGTCTACCTGTACGTGATCGGCCGGTGAACAACGTAGGCAAGGTTGGCCGGCTTATCGAGAAGCGTCTCACACGCGAACTTCGCTGCTCGCCCATTTCTGGGCGCCTCTGCTGCTCTACGTCCGGGGTCTGTCCCTCCGATGACTGAGGCCCCCGTAGGACATTTGTTCGAATGAAATCCATGACTAGTGTTGGCGAATACACAGCTTCTTAAGCGGTCGAACCTCGTGTTATCGATATCCCACACTATACATGCTTCTGTTGTCCGGCCGTGTCGTTCTCCAAAATTCAACGAGCCCCAAATACGGGCGTGGTCTACCAAAGACAGGCCTTGCAGCCAACGCGGGTGGCCAAAGTAGGCTGACCTAGCGTGTATATACAGACGAAGCTTGTTAATAGGGACGGTACGAAAATCGATTGGCGATAGATACCAAGTCTCTTGGACGTTACGTGCAGTTGGTTTCGGACACGGAAACTCTAGGCGAATCGACTCTGCTCAGGACCAACGAGGACTCGGATACCTGCAGTTTTGCTATATGATATGTCTTAGATCGTAAATAGTAAATAGGACCAGCCAAATTCGA
Source organism: Hypoxylon sp. PDH2405 (assembly GCA_023628415.1). Classification (NCBI taxonomy): domain Eukaryota; kingdom Fungi; phylum Ascomycota; class Sordariomycetes; order Xylariales; family Hypoxylaceae; genus Hypoxylon; species Hypoxylon sp. PDH2405. The sequence goes on along the minus strand of JAMAKT010000082.1, from coordinate 95,688 downwards.
CGAAGAAAAACGAAGGGATGGACTCGGAAAGGGAGTGCAATCAAATTAGACGCCTGTTTCACGTAGAAGAGAATGGAATTAGGACTATCAAAGCCCGTTTGCCTTTTAATGAGTATAGAACGTATAGAACGAGGGACGAAAAACGAAAAACGAAAATATTAAGAAGGTTATGATAATTCCATTGGCTGAAGTAGCCGTCAATTGGCTGGTCGAATGGAGGATAAACCCGAAACGAAGAAAGACAGCCACAAACGAGAGGGAGAGAGGATTACAAGGCACAGGGACCGATGAAGACGCAGACGTCAAGGCGCCTGACGAACAGCTACAATAGAAAGATAGGCCGGCTTGGCAGGAAACGGGCAAACTAAAGCACCCAAAAGCTTTGGCAGTCTCATCTGTAGATCCGGAGGATACAACCCTCTTAATCGGCCATTGCTACTTTTGATGAAGCATAGAGGAACATGTCAGGCATGCAAAACAGCTAATGACCTATCATGGTAGTATTTTGCAGTAGAGAAAAAGGAGCTCGTCCAATCATGACGCCCCTCCTCGTATTACAAGAGAACCTGCCGCTGGGAGGCCCGTTCTTTGGCCGCGCCTCAGGCGCTGAGGCTTGTCTGAGGTGAAACTTGGATGCAGGGATAATCGACTACGACCATTGTTTCGGAATTCGGTACGTACTATGATAACCGAGTCGCAACCAAGGTACATATGTAAGGAGGCAAGGAGGATTTATCATGCTAGGAAATACCCGTACACTAGAGGTCATCTTATGTGCCCTTATTATCGTCAATGGAGGATACATGGAATCGATCATCAAGTCGGCTCAAAAGCACGCGAGATATGTGGTTTGTATGTATATTTTCACATACGTAATGAATTGTTTGGTACATGTATTTGTGGGATCGATATGTTGGCTATAGAAGCGCAATACTCCATATTATTACGTACTGTCATGGATTTATTTATTTTGATCCTGTCGCATTATATAGCTGTATAGCTAGACGAGGTCTTACGTGGATCTACCTATGTACATCTAGCTAACACTCAGCCTCTCCAGCCAAGATGTATTCGCCTGTTCTTTTTCAAAGGCGAGAATGACACCCTTTCAGATGTCTGCATAAGGAGTCTGTTAGAAAAACTCCATGTACCATCTAGAATGGAAAACCCCCCTTTCAAGCCGCCGCTTAATCGTTACGTATCAAATGAGCCACGGGCCTAGATTAAACGAGTTAATCGAAATCAGAGATGTCGCCATCGGGGTATTCGCGAGGCGAGGCCACGAACTCGCATGTATTGATATAGGATCCGCATCATAGAGCCACATCCCACAGAAATTAAGCCATCTATCTCAATGCTTGAATTTTAAGTAGGACCTATCATCGCAATTCTCCAAGTAGCATTCTACGATCAGAAGAAGCGGACAAAACTAGTCACGCGTTAGCAAGAGTATCTATGGGAGTTTGAGTTGCGGATGTAGACAACTTACTGACTGGCTCCTCGTTGGGAGTGAATTCGGCACAATTCACCGTTCCCTTGTGACCCGGCAACTTGTAAAGCAGCTTACCAGTGTCATTAGACCATATAACCACAGTCCCATCACCGGCGCCAACAGCGATCTTCTTGCCAGCCTTGTCCCAACTAGCTCGAATCAGGTTCTTTTCAATTCCCATCTGAGCTCCGTCAAACGTGCGGATATGTCGCTCGGTCGGCGCAAATGGTCTAATGTCCCAGGTTTTGGCAGTCGAATCATGAGAATACGATAGTAGGGATTGCGAGTCTGGCGAGACTCGTAAGCTGGTGACTGTATCATTGTGACCCAGCATCGAATAGACCACAGCTTTCTTGCGCATATCCCAGACCTTAATATCGTTGTCAATCCCACCCGAGTAAATCTCGTTACCCGCCTCAGCGACGGCCACCGCGGTAATTGGGAATTCCGTTTCGATGAAATCGGCCGCGTTCTTCGTCCGAGGGTCCCAGATGCCTATTGTGCCATCATCACTTCCACTGATCAGAAATTCTTCTCCGCGCTTGCTTATGTCCATAGTATTTATAATCTCTTCGTGGCCGATATATCGTCGTATTCTTGTTCCGGAAGTCAAGTCCCAGCTCGCAAGATGCATGTCGGCCGATGCTGAGTAGAGTATTTCGGAGTCGCGAGACCACTGGAGATCCAGAACCGCCCCTCGATGGCCCGTCAAGACACCGTAGTTTTCACATGCGCCCGAGGATTTCCACAGTACTACCTCTGTCAGTCAAATCTTAATAATGTGGGAAAGGTCGAGACTCACATATACTCCGGTCCATAGACCCTGAAGCGATTAGATCGCCTGTCGGGTTGAACCTCGCAGAGAAAATTTCCCCGGAATGCCCCGTAAGTTCCATCAAAGGCGCTTCTAAATTGCTTGTTCTGGGACCCTAGACTACAGGGTCAGTATCACGCCCGCGATCTTCGTTTCGGATGGTAGAGAGGGGGCAGAGAAGTCAAACATACTGATTGTACCAACGCGCTGCTTCCAGAGGCTCCATCTCGACGAGAGAGTGCGGTGCTGGTTCCTGGCTTCTGTCTCTTGACTACTAACTGGCCTGCACCTGGGTCATCAGGTGCGGGTCGCTTTTCGGCGGACATGGCTGCTTGGTTGTATTGTATTTTATTTTTTGGGGGGGATTTCGGCAAATGATTCAATGCCTTCCTGTCTTCCTGAGAAATTCAGTACAATATTTGACGTCTGGTGGAACTTGGTTGGTTGTGATGTGAATATTGCACCGACGCGAATCTCTAATCTAAGAAATCTTAAGCTGAGCTGCGTCAATCCGATCAATGCAGTTAACGCGTTGCCTGTTCTCAACCTTGGAACCTTCGGAAGCTTGGACCCCTGTGGACGGATGTTTTTCCGCTAACATCAACGGAGAACCTTGGAAGTCGGGCTGTTTGGCACCCGTGTGCCGACTTTACCCCTCGGTTCCATCCAATCAATTCTCATTTGGTCGACTGTCCGTTCACTCACCGTCTTGCAACCAAGATTGCCAGAACCACTTTCATATGAAAGACGATAACACTCAATCACACCTAAAGCATCTAAGGTGCCAAGAGTGCTCGCGGAACAAACACTGGTCAACGCGCATAGACAAAAGTCAATGACTTAATTGGGCTCCATCTGAGCTCGTCAGTCGAGCATGTCAGCAAATAAGGCTGCCCGGGTGGGCGAAGAGTGAGTGTGCAGCTATTCAGTCTTTCAATACTCTACTAATATGAATTAGGATTTGGAAGTAAGTCGGTATGTCATCGATCATTATAGGCTCCTCTAACAGCTTGTTATAAGGGGTCGCATTGACAAGGTCAACGCCGAGCTTGTTACCTTGACCTACGGCACCATAGTCGCGCAGCTATGCAAGGACTTCGAAGGCGATTACGTCGAGGTCAACAAGCAACTTGATCGGATGGGTTACAACATCGGCTTGAGGTTGATCGAGGACTATCTTGCCAAATCTAACACCATGAGACGATGCTCAAACTTCCGGGAGACGGCCGACATGGTTGCAAAGGTAGTCCTTAGACCAAAACAACTGCCTAATTTATATGGCTGAAACTAACATCGAGCATCAGGTCGGCTTCAAGATTTTCCTCAATATCACGCCAACTGTGACGAACTGGACAAATGATAGTAAACAGTTCTCGCTCGTTTTTGAGGAGAATCCGCTGGCGGACTTTGTCGAGCTTCCTGATGATGGCAGAGCGCAAGATGAGTTATGGTATTCCAACATATTTTGTGGCGTCCTTAGAGGAGCACTTGAGATGGTACAGATGCAAGTTGAGGCACACTTCATCAGCGATGTGTTGCGAGGAAATGATACCACCGAGATGAGGGTATCTCTGATCAGATACATTGACGACGAGCTACCTCCTGAAGATGACTAGTCAGTGTATATAGCAATGGCATATCCGACTAGGGTAGTGCGTATGTAGGGTCTAGCAGACACTGCTGCTCCCAACATCCCCAACATCAATTGATAACAAACTCAAATAGACAAAATCTCTAGTAGTATCGCCTGGTACCAGTCCGGGGTTCTTCGGAAAGCACGGCCTATCATGCTCCATGCCACAGGTGCATTTGCAGTCCAACTTGCTATTAGCTGGTTATTCATACATGCCCAGAGGAATGTTCTCGTATAAAAAATTATCGCCGAAGTAATTCAGCACTCCTCGTTCCTTTTCATTCTTTCCAGTCTCCTAATAACATGCCACTTATACATATATATATATATATATAATATATATATATACTCAAACTTGCCTTTGATCTTGAAGTTTTAGAAGTTAGGGAGAAGTGGCTTTAGCTTACTTAAAACAAAAGTGTCTAGACGCCGGGATAGAAGCGGGCGGGCCGACTAGGAGTGTACTAAACCGGGAGATTCGGAACGAAGGAGCATTTCTATGTATTGTCTCGGTCCAACATGCGGGCAGGCGGGCAGGCGGGTTCCAAAATCCCACATTCTTTGCGTTGGGCGTGGTCCACTTGCCTCCCGAGACTGATGAAAATCGTGGAGGGGGAAAACGGGAGGCGCCGTGGGGTTTGTCAGAGCCAGGTCCCTGTTTCTTGCTACATATTTCAATGCCCCGCCGAGCCCGCCAAATGGACCCCCCCCATGCCCCATTCTGTGTGTCCTTGCAGTGATCTTCCGGCACATTGCAGACGGGCTTACATCAATAGCCTCGTCGACTTGGCGATCCTTGCAACCTATACGGTATACTGACAGCACTGACAGACTGGCGCAGATAAACCTTACTTGCAGCTTGGTACTACGATGGATTAAATCGAGTCTTTCATCCTTGACATGTCAGTCCCGAAGAAGATTACTATTTGCGAATATAGAAAATTTAACGTCACTATAATTATCAGCTTCTGTAATATCCATTATGGATTGTTAGTTCGTCATCTGGCGGCACTAAGGCACTATCGGAGGTTTTTTTCATGCATTTGCTACTTACACGGAGTGTAACTGTACCTGCGTCCACATGTGCGCCGGTTGTTTATTAGTGTGACATGCGATGGGAGGCGTACTATGTAGGCGCCAGCGTGATTCATAGTACCATATCTTATCCGTTTTTATTTCTACATAGCTTAAAGCTATTAAGCATATCTAGGTAACTACCTTTGTGTATTTCGTTGTAATATCAGTAGAATTTCTACAACGCTTTTCCATCTTTAAACCTCGGGTTTATTAAACTCGTAGTGACATTAGACGTCCTTACTAGGATGCCGAACGACAAGCGTCACAATATCGCCAACAGACAGGATCCACCAACATCCGTACCTAGGTATATATATATATATATATATATGTACATAAATGTTTGCTTGCGTTCACCCAAGATGACCTGAGGCTACGACCTTGCCTGACGCGTGACAGTATTTCACATCAGTTGAAACGCCCTAAGCCGTACAACTCGCCTTGTTAGTACACCTGCAACCTTCCCGGTTTACGCGAAACCTCAGCTTTGCCCTAGCAAGGCAAACGTGGCAGCGTGGCAGGAGCCTAACGGATTAAAAAAGGACGCGGCTAATGCATGCTCCACGAGGCTCTCTCTTTGACTCGATAATAGAACTATCAAATCTCCAACGTGGCCTATGAGACTTGGTAGCCTAAACTCACCATGCAACTGTATGAATTACCAGCACAATTCATAGAGACATAGCTGCCCCCTTAAAGATTTTATGGTGTTATACTACATACATTGAGCATTTTGATGTATTTATTCCTCCTTCGTTCATATACGTTCTTGTCTTGTGCTATATCTTTTCTTGGAAGATACCTAACTATGACCTAATGAAGGAAGGAAGTTTCTGACCTGACGCCTTATCTTACTACCGTGGATGACAAATGTGCATATGGCTTCGTTCTTCTACACAAGTGCTTACATACTTTACTCGTTACTACTTAATCATGATTTCTTAATTCAACTGTTGAGATTAAGTTAGATGGGTGCACATAATTAAAGATAGCCATCAAAGAAGGAAAACACGTTCGATAGTGTCATGTATTATATATATATACCTTACTGTAATCCATACGTTGACTACTGACGATCACGGGATTGACGGAGGAAGAATACTCCCGCGGGTTCACATTGCCTGGACTGATCATTTAGGTATGTACATATTTTGCCGTATGGCAATGAGATGGGATAGATAGACTGGATATGACCAAATCAAACATATCAAATCATTATTTCGATCTGTCATGGGGGAGAAAGATGGAGAGAGAGCGAAAAGTCGATCTCAATCCATGTCTCTTCCGTTGTAGGCAAACCAATACCGACAAGGATGATGAAAATACCGTATCTCTTATCTCTATGTGTACTGTATGTACAAGACCTCCTTGCCTCCATCCACCAGAGTCTTAACGTTCGTCGCGTAGATAGAGGCCCGCTAGTTGAATATTTGTGGCGATATTTCCAGGGACTAAGGGAACGATTTTCGCACCATTCGAACCTTCAGCGCGGCATCTAGATCTTGTACAAGTATTGTCCTTGTATGCTTCTCTATCGATCTTGATGATAATGAGTGCTGTAGGAAGGCGTGGAGGATGTGTACATCAGGGTCGGCGCTTGTTAAGGTAGAGTTGAAATTGACATGAGCTGCGCCAAGAAATAAATTGTGGATACTCGTTCTCGAATATACGCAGGGAGGTACCTGCATTCATGCTCGTTTCCCATAGGAAAAGTATAGAAAAGATACATCGGGTCGTTCCCAAATGTGCGCCTACATCGGACGTCTGACCCAGAGGTTTTTCCACCGCGTCTGTCTCAACCCATACTTCTCGACTCCCCCCAGTTCCCCCGTTTCTGCAAGCTCCTCGCAACTGCCTTGACTGCTCTCTCACAACTCTACATCCACTGCACAACTAACATAGCACGCTACGCTGTGGCATCCACCTAAGGCCCCAAGAGCCCAAAGCACGGGGTGTCCCTCGCAAATCGAATCTCCACGCACCACATAACCACATTAACCAAATCACATTAACCACAACCTTACCTACTGAACCACATACCACATACTGGTACTTACCACCATCACCCGCCACTATTCTTGCAAGTCTCGGACCAGATCCCGTAGAATTATATTCTTTACTTTCTTCTTACTCCTCTATCATCCACCTGATCCGCGACCTCGGTACAATACCAGCGTTCCCTTTCCCTATTTTTTTCTTCGCTTTGCGTGCCTATGCATCTCTGGATAGTCCCTGGTCTTTTGAATGTATGCAAGGTCGCATCCACCGTGCGCGATTTCGACTTCGCCTAATAATTGGCTTCAGTCGTGGGAGAAGGACGACGGGCGCTGCTATACGCAAGAAGCGCTGTGATCTTTCCTTGAAGGAGACACGAGCACGACTGCGAGGCAGGATAGAGAGAGCACAACAGAAGTAGAATATCGCACTGGAATAGTGCTGGACGTCGGCGAGCAAGGCTTCTGCCCCCCAATCGCCAGACACACAGTGCAATCTTGGTTCAATTTGACATACAGGTACTTTGCCTTACCTACTTACCTAACCCAACTATTCGATCAATATCGACCAACTCACAAATCTTGTTCATCCGACTACTTCTCTCTATTCCTACCAGCTAACTCGCCCCATCTACGAAGGGAGACAGGATTCTTATCGACTTTCCGACGAGAAGCAGGAGTCATAAGAAGAGGACCTTTAAGGGACCAGGCAGTAAAAAAAAAAGAACAAGTCCGTCAACTATCATCCCACAGGCGCTGGTGTCTTATTCGCTGTAACAGCACCAGCCCCCAATAACTGCCACTATTATCAGCACTACCACCGCCACGACCAGACCACCACACCCATACCACCCGACCGAAATCGACTGACTATTCATCTTCGCCATCACCGCCGCCGCTGTAAAATTCCGAGCACACACCACCTTCACTTTTTCTCATCTCATCGTCGATTCTTCGCTTGCTGACCTAACCGTCACTCGCGCATTTTATACCATTCTCCCATTTTCCGACCTAGTTTACATCATTTTTCTAGTCGCCGTATACCAAAGGGATTTTTCGGACTCGCGTACTTGGTCGCATCCTCTTTCGCTCCTTTTGCATAGTTGGAGGATTCACACTCTTGCCTAATCAATATTCTTGTCCCCCCCAAAACAGGCGAATTCCAGAAAAAAGGGATCGCTCTTCCCGAAACACATCCTCAACTATCTAGGACTGGATCATTCAATCGATTATTACACGTACGCGCATCTCCTTACCCCATCATCCGAGGGCTCTTCTCGTAAGGCAGCTTTCTCTATTGCTGACCAAGGAAAAGCGCGCCCGAGCTAATCCACCGACGTATTAGTAACGACACTCCATCCTGCCGCAGCGATACGCATGCGCATACATTCCGCAGTAGTTTTATCGCCGTGATTGAACGACCCGGATCTTGACAGACCCTGTCTGCCAATCACCTCCCGTCATGAACGTGAATATGGTTAATATGCCTATGGCCGGCGGCCCTGTCGGCGGGCCAACACCCATGATGAACAACGCCTTAGCCGCGCAACAACAAGTCCAAAGTCAAGGAAATAACCGGACAGTTCTTAACACATACATCTACGACTACTTTCTACGGGAGGGCATGTATGACTGCGCGCGCGCGATGCTTAAGAGCGAGCAGACCCTTAACGTCATCAAGGATAGCCCCGGCCGCCGTCGCGACGAGAACGGTAATACCCTAGGTAATGGCATCGGCGATGATCCTATGGACACCGATAGTAAAGACGACATAGACTCGAAGCGACCTCCCGATTTGCCTCCGCCAAACGTACCAGCCGGTGCCGATAACTGTTTTCTCTATGAGTGGTTTTGTCTATTCTGGGATATGCTGATGGCTCAGCGCAACAAGCCCGGTATCAGTTCCCAAGTAAGCCAATATGTCAACCACACACAGGTGAGTGTCCCGTAGAGTCATTTGAATGTAGGATGAAGCTGACGATTCAAGCAACAAAACCGACAAAGGCAAAACGAACAGCAGGCGATACTACGTGGAATGCGACAGGAATTGTACGCAGGAGGTCGAATGATGGGGATGCCAAATGGGATGCAGGTTAATGCAAAACAGCCAAACCTGGCGAGAACCGCCATGGCCAATAATCAAAACAAGTAAGTCTCTTGGTTCATTTGAAAGATACTGTGTGTACTAGTAGGCAGTCGCTAACGTTCTAACGTAACAGCCCACAAGCCATGCATATGCTACAGCAGGCCAAGCAGAACCAGATGCAGCGCGACGGTTCGAATATGGACGGTAATCAAAATCGCCCAGGTTCTCCTGGTTCAGCCGAGAACGCGCCGTCGCCGAGTAAAAGACCGCGTCTGGAAGGACCGGGACCCTTCAATCCCCAGCAGGGAGGCATGATGCCAAATGGACAACGACCACAGCAAGGAATGCCAGGACAACAAGTAGGCAACGGACCCAGAAGTGCTGCCATAGCTCAGCATATGCTTTCAACAAACGGCATCGACCCAGCTAATCTGTCCCCTCAGCAGTTCCAGAATTTCCAAACCCAACCCCCGCAAACACAGGCCAAATCGATTCAAACATATTCGCAAAATCTACAACAGCATCATGGGCAGCAAATGCCGAACAAGCAGATGCCCAATCCCGCCGGCCCACAAGGCCAGGGCTCACCCATGATGGCTCAAGCTCCTGATGGGGCTTCGATAGGCGCATTCTATAACGCAGGCGAGATAAATGGCCCTGGAGGTATGAGGGGCGGGCCTGCTGGTGCTCAAGGAGCAGGCGGTAGCAACCATGCCCTTCAAGACTATCAGATGCAGTTGATGTTACTCGAGCAGCAAAACAAGAAAAGGCTCATGATGGCTAGGCAAGAACAAGACAGCATGGGTGGTATGCCTCGTGGAGACGGAACTGGACCCGGCGGACCTGGAGGACCAGGAGGTCCTGGGCCGAATGGCCAACCTTTCCAAGACACCTCACCTCAGGGAGCGCGGACGGGAGCTTCTCCCAATCCGGCCGAGCAAATGAAGCGTGGTACCCCCCAAATGAACGCCGCGGGCATCCCGTCACCATTACCGGAAGGAGCGCAATCTAGAGGCTCGCCGAACCCGATGAATTTCATGCCAAATGGCATTGATCCCGCCATGCAACCTCATTTCTTCAAGGGTATCAACGGGATGGACCAGAACATGGTCGCTGCTCAGATGAATGGGAACATGCGACCTCCTAGCTCCCACCCAAACCAACCGTTTAATGGCCAGATGAACCCTCAGTTGATGAGGCAACAAGGAGCTCAAGGCGGACCCCCAATGCAATGGCAAGCTCAGAATGGAAATGCGATGGCGCCTCAGGGACCTCAGGCACAGGTACAAGGCACACCTCAACAGAGAGCCATGCCACCCCCTTCAGCTCCGGCACCCGCCAATAATGCCACCGCAGGCCGTACGCAAACTTCATCACCACAACAGAATAGCGCAGCTCCTCCTACGCCTCAGCAATCTAACAAAGCCAACCCCAAGAAGAAGGACCCTAAGAACGCGAATAAAAAGGTAATGCATTCGTTTTCAGAAATGCAGTTCTATTAAGCTAACTAGCCATGCAGACAGCAGCTCAGAAGAAGGCAAACCAGACCACAGGCGCAACACCTGCTTCCGAGGCAGCCCAGGAACCAGAGCCTCCTACTCCTGTCACTCCTGTTAACCCGGCGAACTTCAATAAAAGCGGTCAGAACGTTGGTGCTGCACAACCCACAGCTAATGCACCCGTGTCTGCGCCACCACCTGCTCCCGCGCCTGTTGCTGCACCCCAAGTGCATCAGGACACGTCGCAAATGAACTCGTTTAACATGGACAACGTCGGTGGAATGGTAAGTTTCCTTTTATATATTTTAGGGTCATATACTGACTTCCAAATAGGACTTCAGTATGAACTTTGCGGATCCCTCGCAATCGGGGGATGTCCTTCAGGACTTCGACTTCGACTCATTCCTCCATGATAACGAGGCAGACCCTGGTACTTTCGACTTCGGTTCAGCAGGGTTTGGAATAGAGGGAGCTGGCGAAATCGGGGCGGAGTAGTAAAGACGTCCTCGGTTTGCGTCTTCGAAGTGATACCTATCCTTTTGCATCTCTATGTTAGGGTTTACTTGGGCATGTCATGGCGTTTATCGGCTGATTACACTCGCATCTGGACTACGGACATGGTCTCTGAGGCTTATTACGCCCAGCAGACCAGATACGAAACACGATTACTCAAAAGCCTCTTGGATTTATCCCCTTAGACTAACCTCATACCTCATTTTGTCTTTTAAGCCATTTCATATCACATATCACATATCCCTGCTTCGTCTCGTCCCCCAACACTTAACAGAGACTTTGCAATCGGTGTAAAGGTTGATTCGATTGTATTCTTTTTTTTGGAGGACACGCACTTAGTTATCCCGTTACTAGGCTCGCTTATTTTCTTGCTTTTCTTTTATTTTTACATTGGGCTGGTTCTACTTGACATTGGATCAAGCTGGCAGCTCAATCCATACATGACGGATTGAGCTGGTGCACGGTGGCGATTCGAAATCTTTATACTGGTTACAGAGGTCGAGGCCGAGAGCCCTTAATAGGTATTCATTTGAGTTGTTTGGCGAGGTCCACTATCCACTTGGCAGCACTTTGGGCGTTAGTCGTGCTAGTCCTTCATGAGCTATTCAAACGGAACCGCTCAACCATTTGGAGGAATGGGATGGCATAGATGATGGGCCGATCTGCTAGGGGATGGTCTCTCCAATAGTTGCAAAAACCTTGCTCTAAGTGGTGATTTCCGGAATCAAAAAACGGTGGGCGTGTGGGTGGCGAGAAAGTCCGGGAATCTGTCTATTCCTTTTGTTGTCGAGAGAGGAAGTCGGTATTCGGTGTAGTGAGGTTATCGTATCGTCTCTTGTGTATTCAATAGAGCGGAAAGTGCTATTGTTCACGCGTGCTTATCTCAGAAGCATTAGCTTGCTTATTCGTAAGCTTGTTACGTTGTTGATGCGTTAGTCCTAGGGTTATACGATTATATACTTGGATGATTTTCATACGCTATGCACCCATGAGAACGGGGTTGTATATGTTGACCCTTTGAACATTTGGTGTGCCGTGGTAACAACCCTCTTCCGTGAAAAGGGAGTAGCTTTTAGAATAAATCTGATTCTGGATACCTAAGGTTCGCTATCCATCTGTTATGGATTCGCCTAATGATTTGCCCAGCTGCACCAACGTCTTCTCGTAGACCTTACCAACGTTTAGTTGCAGCTCCTCTTCCTCCTCGTCTTCCTCGTCTTCCCCGTCTTCCCCGTCGCCCTCTCCATCTGGTTCTTGGTCTGGCTCGCCCGTGTCCCGTTCAGGTGCAGGAGGTATTTGCACCGTCGTTGGTGCGGCGGCAGCAACACCAGGACTGGCGACTGTATTCGGTGTAATGTCATCATCCAAACCGTCGTCATCACCTAATATGAAATGAAATTGTCCACTAGGCTGACTTGTGACAGGTCCATCACCCTCCGTGTCGGGGCTCCTATGCGCGGGTATAGTTTCGCTGAACTTCGGGCCTATGTCTTCTTCCTCGGTTTTTACTCGCTTATTATCTTTACGTTCCGCTTCATCTTCATCCGTAGCGTCGGATTTGCGTTTATCTCCGATATGCTCCGGTATCTCCCTGTCGCTTGAATCTGAGTCTTCTTCAAAGTCTAGTATATCTTCAGACTTAATCTTATCGCTATCACTACCGCTAGTGTGGCCGACGTCCAAAGCCGGGCTCTGTATTAACCCGGTAGAAAGAGAGACGCCGACATTTCGTCTCATAGGTGATCGCGCAACCTCGTTATCATCGTTGTCCACGAAGTTCTCAACCTCGGGCTCATCGCTCATGACCATAGCGACCAACATGCGGGTCTCATCGGTTAGGCTCTTACATCGTACCATGTCCGTCCTTGTAAATCCTCTCCCGTTATTTTGAAACCCTGGTAGCGGCTCCCCGGATTTAATATCGCGGCCAATCAGAAGGCTTGCAAAGCAGTGGTCTAGTTTTTTCAAGAGCGCGAACGTGGGACGCGGGGATGGCGGGAAGGATGGAAGGTAGGTATTAAAGGCGAGGGCGACATTCAGGAGGTAGGGAATTTGGAGGCTGGCTGGGACCCAATTAGTCATCTCATTCTCTCCATCTTCAATTAACATAATCGCTAGCGGGATAACGCACGAGTACCCGAGAACCAAAGCACGTCGACGACCTCCTCGAGGTCCTTACACACTTCATCCATACTCTCGTAGCCCGTCACCTCATCGGCGGGGTCCGGGATGCCGTGCTTCTTCACATAGCGGCGCGAGATGTGCATTAACCGATCCGAGACATAATTTCTCGCGTAGTCTTCTTTCTTCGAGCCGCGCATTAGCGGCTTTGACCTAGGTTGAGGAAGGCGAGCAGCTGCCTGGTTTGACGCGGTGCTCGGGGCCGGTGAGGGGAGTGAGGTGACGCGGTTCGGGAGGAATCCACCGCCGTTGGTGCCACCGTAGGTAAGTCGTGGTGTTTCAACCATTTTCAATTGTTGATCTGGCAAGAGAAATGACTTCGAGGTACGAGGTTATGTGCATGAGGTCGTATATGTCGTTATACGTCGTTTTACGTCGTTTTACAATTTTGTTTGGATGGCACTAGATAGAATGGAAGAAGGGAAGTTTCCTTGTTATTGTTGTTGAATTGTTTCGAGTCCATATTAACTGCTTTCAGCCTTGTGACGCCATTGACCTGTCAGCTCAGCTTGCACGAGCCACAATATACTCCACCGCAATACCCTCCACCCAGAACCAAGAGCTGCTTGGGTTAGCTCCACTTAGCCCGTGGCTTAAAGTGTCCAAGGTTTGATTCCCCAGCCTTAAGCTTCCCGATAAGCTGGGGCTGGGTTCCACATCTTTAATGTTTTTAATGTTTGTAACTTGTAACTTTAACGTTTTGATAAGATAACACCCCACCAAAGCGACGTCGGCGTCCTAATTTTTGTGACTGACTCTTTTCATTTCCCTTGCTTCTCTTGCTATAATTCTTCAAATTGAGTCATTCTTCTCGGCCAATTGCTCTTAATTCAGCCAGGTCAATTCCAGGATACTATTTCTCACTATCAACAATCACACGTACGGTGAACATGGCTGGATCAAAGGGCAAAGTGTGCCTCGCGTATGGAAAATGCCCCTCCCCCGCCTTGAATTGTCTCTCGGTGAAATGGTGAAATGACTAACACGAGATTAGGTACTCTGGAGGTGTAAGTAACCTAATTTTGATCATGACAAGAACTCGACGACTATACTATGAGCTAGTGATGAAGAACTTAGTAGACTAATCTCGATCGATTTGAAGCTCGACACCTCCTGCATTCTCGCCTGGCTCTTGGAGCAGGGATACACCGTCGTGTTAGTATAGAACCGAACATATTGTTACTAGAACTATCTCCCTAACACTTTACAAGCTGCTATCTTGCCAATGTCGGCCAGGAAGAGGACTGGGCCGCCGTCGAGAAGAAGGGTATGCTACCTACCTCAATAATGCTGCAATTGGGTAACATTCGTGCTAACAATAGCCATCCGCAGCTCTCCAAATCGGCGCCGAGAAGGTACGATAGAGCGAATCACGACCTCGATATTACTAGCATGTTACTTATTGGTGGTTGTAGATGATTATTGAAGATCTGAAGCGCGAGTTCGTCGAGTAGGTTACCTCTAGGTTCGAGGACGCATCATTTTAGTATACCATACTAAAAGCAACATAGGGAGCTTTGCTGGAAGGCTGTTCAATGTGTGAGTTGTACTTTGTTTGACGTTACAATTGTCTTGTTCCGACTAACACGGGTGATTAGAACGCCATCTATGAGGACCAGTACCTTTTGGGTATGCTTGCTGTCTACCATTATCAGGATATACTAAAACTAAATGATTAAAGGAACCAGCTTGGCTCGACCAGTCATTGCGAGAGGCATGATGAAGGCGTAATTCTCACATACTCTCCCAGAGGTCGACTTGTGTATTAACTTAATTTATAGTGCTGAGCGAGAAGGCTGCGACTATGTTTCTCACGGTTGCGTAAGTGTTGTCCATTATCACTTTGAATACTTCCACTAACTTTACCGGCAGACCGGAAAGGGGTAAGTTCGGATATACGATCTAGAGCTATTCTATAGGGATGCGATTGACACCTAAATTAGCAATGACCAAGTCCGATTTGAGGTAGAGCACCCTTCTCCTTGCCCCCTTTTCCTCTTAGCCCTTTCAGCTGGGACTAACATGCTGGCAGCTTGCCTACTACACCATCAACCCCGAGATCAAGGTCATTGCTCCCTGGCGTGACCCGACCTTCTTCAAGCGCTTCCAAGGCCGCAACGATCTGTTGGATTACGCAGCAGAGAAGGGTACCTCAAGTCTTTATACGCCAGCATAACCTATAACTAAAACTCGTCAGGTATCCCCGTCACTTCCACCAAGGCCAAGCCCTACTCGATGGATGACAATTTCGGTAAGTCTTCGGTCTTCGAAAACTGATGTGCATAGCTAACTTTTGACAGCTCACTGCTCATACGAGGTGATTCAATGCAAGGAACCGCTGTTTCCATCCTACCCGACTAACAGTTATCTAGGCTGGCATGCTCGAGGACCCTAACGTGACTCCTCCTGAGGACATGTGGACTAGGACCGTCTCGCCTCTCAAGGCTCCCGACACTCCCATTGAGATCAGCATTCACTTTGACAAGGGTCTTCCTGTCAAGGTCGTCACTCCTTCGCAGACCGCCACCGACTCGATTGAGCTCTTCGCTCTTCTCAACGAGCTCGGCAAGCAACATGGTATTGGCCGTATTGTGAGTCCCTCCTGGTTTGATACCTTTATAATGTCAATACTATGAAGACTAACATATGACGATAGGATATCGTTGAGAACCGGTATGAGGATATCTCTTCGACGTGACACATTTTCAAGGCTAACTCTATTTGGATACACAGATTCGTCGGCCTGAAGAGCCGTGGTTGCTGTACGCATTCCCAACGCGAAAAGGTTATTTTGTTGGCACTAATAGCGTTTAGACGATTCTCCCGCCATGACCATCCTTCGCCTTGCTCACATCTCAATCGAGGGCCTGTAAGTGGTTCCTTCGGCTGGTTTGATTGCCACTTACACTTTCTAGTGTCCTGGACGGCCGTGTCCGATCCCTTCGTGACAACCTAAGCAAGCAGTGGTCGGAACTGATCTACAACGGCATGTATTTCAGTCCTGAGCGAGCTTTCCTACAGCGTAAGTCCATCTTTTTCGAAGCAAAAACTATTAACTGACTGTTATCATAGCGAGTCTTGACTTTGCGCAGCAGAGGGTATGATGAAGAGCCTGAAATGATGATGTGCCGTGTCCAACTAATTTCTCTAGGTTAACGGTGAGGTTCGACTCCGGCTATACAAGGGAAATGCCTATGTCCTAGGCCGTACCTCCCAGGAGAAGCTTTACTCCGAGGAGGACGCGTCGATGGACTCGCTCGACACCTTCGACCCCTCTGAGACGGTGCGTAGTATCTTTCAGGGACTCAAACTACTAAATTGCTAACAAGTTTCTTGCAGACCGGCTTCATCACGATCCAGGCTATCCGTCTCAAGAAGGTAAGCAGCAATATGTTGTTATAGCACGCCCAGATGAGATGCTAACTTGTATATAGTACGGTCTCCAAATGGCTGAGGCTGGCATCAAGTTTTAGATCCAGATACCCGCAACTCTTGTTCCTTGTTGTTCTCTATTCAAGACTAAGGCGGGGAAAAAGGATTTAAAAATGGTATAATGTATATAGAAAAAAGTAACTGAGATAATTCTCTACAAATAGGAGTTATCGAATCAGAATAATGAATCTAACGTGAAATATGGCTTCCTTATGTGATACAATAGGTACATTGGGTACCTGCTTGCATGCATGTGTGTGCAAGACCCACATAATATTTTCATAATCAGTGCATAAAACTAATGGTGCCTCAGACGCTAGTCCTAAGTCAGTGTAGTGTACTCTTATGTAGGAGCATTTCCCCAAAATCATAATTTTTTGTCATTGATCCAATTCCGTCGCCATCATCTAAGAGCAGAACAGACAGACTCGCACACAACCTCTACAGATACCGACACATTTCGCAACCATGCCGCCGAAGAGAGTAACAGGCCGTAGCAACAAGGGATTCCTCAGCTCTACCTACGAGGCCCTCACATCTCCCGAGAATGCTTCTGTCGTAAGAAGCGTAGCAATCTTTGGTGTAGGTTTTCTGTCTTGGAATAGTCGCTTCATATTGTCAAATAGCCTTTACTTACTATATATCCAGGCTGCCGTGGCTTTCCTAGCAAGCCCTTGGAGCGAATACCTACTTCCACCGTAAGATGCCTCCCTGTCCGAGACAGACACTGGTGGGGATTATTGACCAACCATTCGATCAGAGTTTGAGAATAGATATAGCCCGAAACATTAGATGGAATACCAAATCATCAACGGTGTACGATACGAGGTCAAAAAATTGCCGGTGTACCATAGACGGATGGATTTG
Source organism: Hypoxylon sp. PDH2405 (assembly GCA_023628415.1). Taxonomy (NCBI): domain Eukaryota; kingdom Fungi; phylum Ascomycota; class Sordariomycetes; order Xylariales; family Hypoxylaceae; genus Hypoxylon; species Hypoxylon sp. PDH2405. The sequence goes on along the minus strand of JAMAKT010000082.1, from coordinate 78,100 downwards.
ACGAAGGGATACGTGCAAAAATGGCATTTGGTCGGTTTGGATGAACCGTTACGAAAAACATATCCGAGGAATAACCTCTCCTTTGACGCATTAATATGATGAAACTCTTCGACTCCCGTCTCAGTTTTAGTGTTCTTCTGCAGACTGTTGGGTGAAATCAAGCTCAATTACGGAATCAAGTGAAGGTTATTTTGGGTACAGAGTCGTGATTTACCAGGGATCGGATTCATATACCGGAAGTTGCTTTGAGATGAATTGGTTCTGGGCAGGTGATAGGTCTCCTACAGATTCGGAAAAAACATCCACCAAATCTAAACAACGATCGAGGCTCCTGTAGACTGTCATTCGGCTAGGGGACTAGCGATTGCCGCTGTTCTGTTCGGCTGCTTGGTTGTCCTAAGAAAGGGCGATGTGACGTAGGTAGGTAGTAACGGCGTTGCTTGAAAATTGAAGGAACAACCCTGGCTATATATTTGACGGATGTACTCTCGGATCCTCTGCGGATTCTAGTCTCTTTTCTGTCTTCGTCTCTTCATACACATGCGCCTAACAAATCAACCAACAGATTTAGTTAGTATGAGCGAGACCAGCGAAACGGACGAGGAGAACGGGAGCGATGAAGGATGCTAGAAATATCCTAGATATTTTCTTAAACCTGATCATCTCTTCGACCTAGGTATGTGTATGGCTGCTTCTCGACTGGATTAGGTGCTTCCACTTGCAAAGAAGATTGGAAAGGAATGTTTTATTAGTCGGACTTAGTCACCAAGGAGGTTGAGCATCGGTTCTGGAGAAGCATCGGGTTTACTGATTATTTCAACGTTGAGAAAGAAATGTGCTTAGGCAGAAAACAAGTCTCACTATCCTATCTTTACTTCGCCTTCGTCTTCGAGCCGATATGTTCCAGGCTGTTTCACGACCAAACGGCTAATAGACTTCGCTCTCGTCCTGTCATGTTTCTTCCCATATCCGGTCACATTGACATCTGAATCTTGAACACTTCCAACAGATGAATATGAAGACAACTCTAGACCCGAACTTAGAAATAGACTATCGAGATCTAGACAATCTTGAATCCCTTCGGAAACCTCCATCTACGGTCCTGGGGCTTCCCCAGACCTAACGATTTATGAATTTCTGAACCACAATGACTGAATGGGTTAGAGAACCCAGCCATCTCAACGACCTGGACTATCATAGTCGCTCGAAACTGGGTCGATACGGTATCCCTTCCATGATTACATAGTACTGTATTGGTAGGAATGGCATATTAATGGTGTTGACCTTGATGATAGAGTGACTAATACGGTTTAATGCGTCCATCCGAGACCCCCGGCGAATGTCATCCCACTTCCTTAATTCGACTTAGATTTACCCTATGCCCTCATATCATATCCTACCACAGTATTGCCCTCCACACTAACATTGGACTTGACATTTTCTTATTGGCCAGGCGTTCTAGGGGCTCAGACTCTTCACCGCTAAAAGAACCTGGCGATATGTCACCTTAAAGTACGCCAGAGGATTAGACTAGACGTTCAACAAATAGACTCTGCATATCTGCTAAAGAATTCCCGGTAAGAAGGCCCCTTGTCTGGCATGCGGGTTATGCGAGTTCCATGTAGGGACGGCTAGACAGGTTCACGCGACAAGGAATTGAAGAAGCTCGCACCAACAATGCTACTGTTCTTATGTATTGGGATCAGCACGGTGCATGCAGTGATTCGCATCTTATTTCCGTCGTATTGCTTTTCCAGATAGAGCCGCATTTTCTACTACCGTTGGAGCACTGTGAATTGTATGTAAGGAATATATCCCACAGTCCCCATTAAACCTCGCATAAACTATCCCTGAGCAAAGTATCGATCCGTCCCGACGAACAGACCGCTCCCGCACGGTGCCTGTCCGATGATGCGTGCTAGGTAGCATCTCGCGGGGTTCATGTTGAACGTCTGACCCGTTCCCTGGTTCCGGATAGAACCACAATAGACAAGATGCATGCATATCCCCATGCTTAGAACGTGCCAAGGAGCATGCTTGCCACGCGCAACTGGCACTATTTAAAAAATAAACTTCGATCCTTGGGCGCCACAGACTTTGTGAGGGGCTTTCACGATGCGTCCAGGGGCTAAGTGTGAATAAGAACCAGGGAGTGACTACTGCATCCTCCCACATATAAATTGCCCATACACGCATTACTGCAAACAATTTGTCTTGAGAACTTTCCTCCACTGCGGACCGAGATAGACAAGACGACGACTTGCTCCTGGACAGATCCTGCTCCTACCCCCCTCTATCTCTTCTTGTCTCTGAGCAAGAATGGCGGACCCAAAGCCCCTGAAGGACAAGGTTATACTAGTAACGGGAGCGGCTCAGGGCATCGGCGAGGTGATCTCCAACTACGTCGCCGTACGCGGTGCAAGTCTTTCTCTAGCAGACATACAGAAAGACAAGCTCGAAGCGACAGCGCAACGTATCAGGGAAACGTACCCTGACATCCAAGTCCTGACGTTCAAGGTGGACGTCACGAACGCGACGAACGTCGAGGAGTGGGTTACCACGACCAAGGAGAAGCTCGGGAAGATCGATGGTTGCGTTAACAATGCCGGTAAGCCTCCTTTTCCCCCTTCCCCTGCTCTACGGTTCAACTCACACGAAGACGCGATCAAACAGGCATCATAGGCAAAGACGCCAGCCCCATAACAGAGCTCAGCTTCCAGGAGTGGAACAACGTCATCAACGTGAACCTGACGGGGCTGTTCACGTGCCTCAAGTACCAGCTTCGCGCCATCGCGGATGAAGGTAGCATCGTCAACATCAGCAGCGTCGCCGGTCTGCGCGGTACCGCTTTCTACCCTGCGTATGCGGCATCCAAGCACGGCGCCGTTGGGCTTTCCAAGGTGGCTGCTGCTGAGAATGCGCATAGGAGTATTAGGGTTAATGCTGTATGCCCGTGAGTACTTACATGATCTTTCTCATTCTACTTGTACCCTCTTTCGCTTCGCACCGAGTATTGACTTGATCGACTCTAGGGCCATCGCGGACACGCCCATGTGGGCGCAGCTGCGCGAGCAGTCAGGCTCTGTCAGTGTTACGGACTTCCCACAGCTATTCAAGCGCTATGTGACACCAGAGGAGGTCGCTTCGATGGTAGGATACCTGTTAGGTGACGAGAGCAAGTTCATCACGCGAACAGCGATCCCGGTCGACGGCGGATTCACGGGGTAATATTTAGGTACTTTGGTTGAGGGAAATAGACACGCTTCGTTCAGCTTCTCGGAGCCGCCGGAGAAAGTTAGATGGTGTCTAATGAGAGATCTGACAAGATTCGCTTAAGAGATGTCGTCGTAAGAATCAGCTGTATGACTTCTAAAAATCGAATGGGGGTATTTAACCCAGCAATAACATTGTATATGTTTCCGAGAAGACCAGACAGACCATTATGAAGCTTTTTACCAGAGCTTGTGTTTACCTAGTATCGTTAAGTAGCACCAAGGATGTACGCGTCGTTACAATTACACATACCGTTGACGGTCGTACGCCGTAAAATTCTTTTGTGGTTACACAAGCCCAGAGTACAGGGTTATCGTAATAAATGAGGGGCGGTGCTGCTAATACTCATACTGTCTCACTGAGGTCGCACCGATGGAAGGACGCGAATCGCGTTGGATTCCGTCATGCTCGAGGAGCAGACGTACTTGGTTAAGGTTGCGAACGTCAGCGACGGGGTATGTAGGAGTGTCGCCGGTGGCAACTTACCTACTTAAGTACCCTACGAGTGGCTTTTCTTTTCAAAAGACCAGATAGAAGTGAAATTGACACTCATTTGAGACTTTAATGTCCACCGTCTCATGAAAGGGCACTGTAAAAAAAGTAGTTGAGGCTAAGAAACTCTCATCGTATTGCACACCTGGAATACCTGTCTATTAGTTGCTCTCCCGAACGGTTTCTATAGTTTAGGATGGACTCATAACAGAGCATAGTAATCTAATTTTCCTCCGCTCTGATATATAACCCCGTTCATCTATTTCTTGCTTGCGTAGTTATTTAATCTAGCATGCGTTTCCAATTATTGCTTCGAATGGTTGGTCGATCTAAGCCTCGGTCTCGGTTTCCGAATCATCCTCATCGATCCTCTTGCTGTTGGGCGGCGGTAGATGTGCCATAAATAATACGGTAAACCCAATCACGGCAAGCCCCTGATATAATGTCAGTAAGAACCGTGTAAGATTAAGAAAAATGGCCACGACATACTGCGTTGCAGAAGAACGTCAAGCTTGGTTTGCCAACTTCAGAGAAAGCGGCAAATATGATGCCGAATAGTCCTTGTGTTAGTAACGTAGCTGTGCTTTCTACTAAAGTGATCGCGCTGATTGCGTCTTGTCGTTGTTGTGGGTGACATAGTTCAGTCATAACTCCCTTTGCAGCTGGAGCCGACCCGGAAGCAAATGGCAGGAGGAAACCGGCTATTCGTAATCAGTACGTGTTGAGAATATAAGACCCAATCATGAGGCTCACCGAGATACACCTGCCAGCCAGTTGTAGAGAACCCGGCAGAAAACGTTACCAAGGAGTCGACAACGAGACTCCATCTTACGAAGAAAAGGTCAAACCCTGTGCCAGAATCTTCTTCATCCGCATCCGGAGCTTGGACTGGTTCTTGTGGGACTTCCCCGCCCTCGTCGGCTTCAAATTCCTCTGGGTTAATGGGTATATGGCACTCCGGCTCTGGCCCAGGATCTCCGCTTTCTGTCGAGGCTGGCGTGCCATTGAACCAAACCCGACCGGCGGAGATGATCTTCGGAAACATGAAGAGTAGGAAGATACCACGAATGGCCGAGTTGCCGAACATGAGATATCCATTCTCGGTGGTTCCGAAATTGAATTCGGATGTGGCGTACATCTGTAAAAGGATCGGGGCATACCCGGAAGCGAACTGGCCATAGTAAGAAGGGTTGTTCAGAAGGACAAAAAAAGTAATGAGCAGTTGATAGGATCGTAACTCACCACACCCATGAAAATACCTAGCGCAAGAAAGATCAAGCTATAGTTCTTGATGATCTTGCCTGACTCTAGGCGATATCTGTGGGGAGCGATGATCTTGATGGGTGCAAAGAAAGCGCTGATACCCCTACTCCCTTGTTTCTGGGTCTGGGCCTTTTCGCCTGTGGCCGTGGGCAAGAATAATGCTCCATATAATGTACAAGCGACATAGAGAAAAAAGGCGGTTTCAAATGGGCGTCTGATATTATAAACATCACCGAGCACACCTCCCACTATGGCATTGTTAATCGTGTACTCGAAGTTATTAATAAAGCAGGCTTACGGAGGAACCCGAAGGCAGTCCCAAGCATGATTGATCCTTGCAATCGGCCGAATACGGCAGTACGGTCCTTGGGAGCGACCAATTCGCTAACCGCGGTGTTAAGAACAAGCCTTTATGGCTTCATTTAGTATCATAGCATCAATGCAGTAGGTTAGAGGTCATTGACTTACTGAAAACCACGAGGGCCTCCAATGATGCCGATGGCTTGGCATGCTTGAAAAATGATTTCACCTGTTCGACCTCCGATTGACACACCAAGAACCTGGGTGGACACTCTCAGACCTAGCAGCGCGGTTTGCGAGACGAAAGCCCATCGTGGACCCCAGAGTTTGATAAAATAGCCGCATATGAACAGATTAAAGACTCCGCTAAAGGAGGTTGACATGCCTAGAATAGACACTTGAGTGGCAGTCCCCGCGTTGATCTCCCGACGGTGACAGCGATCGCCGGGTCCCTCGAAGGGGGGGTTGTGGCTATAGAAAACATCGCATTCCATAAGACGGAACACATAAATAATCTTGGCGCTGTCATTAGTACTGGGTTGCGCGATTGACACGATGTCCGGCACTCACCGGAACTTGAGTGATGCCAAGAGTGAATGCCATCATGAATCCGGCTAGCAAAATGCGATTGGCGGGGCCGAATACCGTCCCGGTGGCCTTTGCGACCTTGGTCGTTTTAGAGGATCCATTTCCGAGCAAGGGGCTTGTCTCGTCTGCTGCCATGGTACTATAATAGATTCAATGATTCCGCTGGGAACATTGAAAGTGAGAAATAGGTGGTAGTTAGCTAGAAAAAGAGAGAGGCGAATGCGTTGGAAGTCGAAAAAGGTTAACACTAAAAACTGAATGTACATGTACCCCGAATCCAATGGGCAAGAGTGGGCCTTTCGTTCGGCCTAAAGCGATCAGATACTGATAAGACCTGCTAACTCCGGTAAAGCGATCCGCCGAAACTCGTCCGAGGCCGCATTCTATTGCATCGGCCATGTCCCGATTTCTCCAAATGTGGATACCTACCTACATACTCCTACACATACATAATGTACCCATGTAGGTGGCTGGGTGGTAAATCTTGCTTTTTTTATATGTGCGTACCTACCTGCGTATACCCGGAATCAGTCTCACTGATAAGACGCATCTCAACGGAAAAGGGGGAGGGGGGAAAGGAGATCTTCCCTTTTTTCTTTAATTTCAGGACCTAGGGTTCGAAAATGCCAACGACGGGACGACATTAATCTACCAAACCCAGTTTATTCGCTCAATTCAGCCCAAGGTTTTCGTGAGAGTCCTATTCTATGCTGGCCTTTTGTGGCGTACGAAATGTAGTGGGACACCGGGAAGTAACATCTACGACAAAGACTCGTACGGGTGGTTATACAATTTTGATGTGGCTCATCTAAGACAGTCCTGAATATTGCATGCATCTGCAACTTCCCGACAGCACCATCACTAGGGAAATGTATCTGGAGCCATAAGAGAGACCCAGATATTTGAGTTTTTGCGAAGTGAGGGAAATAGACCGTCTCTAGGGATTCGCCTATCTACTCTACCTAGGTAGGCATCCAGAAAAGGAGACTCGGGGCTTAGCATGGCTGTGCTGAATACAGTCCTACATGAAGAGAATTGATATAGAGAAAGCATATGGAGAAGGACTCCGATGAATACCGACTTTTGGTAATACCTGTGTAGGTGACCATAGTGACTATACTTAGAGTATGTCGTGCCTTATTCTAGCTGCCTTACTTATCGTAGGCTAGGTATAAAGACTGATTGGCTATTGGTTAGTTTTGGTCTAAGCCTCAAAATATGTTTGCATATTACGAGGTCCTCTTATTCCGCCCGGGGCGAAATCTGAAGACTAGAACTACAGAGATTACATAGCAATTCCGTAGACGCACTTCTGCGGGCTTATACTTCCAAGCTGTACGCTCTCGGGAAGTTGAAAGCACTGCGTAACAAGATGATTATGGTATAAGAACAACTAGCCGACTTATTAGACTCAAGATAGGTTCCTGTCTCAACCACTCTATCATCGAAAGACGCATGTATCATTGCTCATGGTAGACGAATTCATCGACTCAAATTCATTATAGTCATAATGGCTCCTTACTATCAGCAAGTTCAAGGCTGGCCTGACAGACCACAACGACTAAAAAATGGAGCATCACGCCCATCTCAGATCTTATATAACTGTACGATAATTCTACTCTCATTATCTTTCTTCGTTTTTGAAGGCCTTATTGGTCGCGGCGATGGGTTGCACGTGGACTCTGATCTAGTTCGGAAGTTGGACAGCGCATCCCGCTATGTATGATAAACACAATCTCTTCATATGTTAGTGAAGCTAGGAATGCTAACGAAAGCCTTCTGTCAAGGGTCCAACTGTATTTCCTGTTCTTTACGCGCTTGTTGTCGGAGGTGCTGTACGCTCATTGGCTATATGGAGGCTACAAACAGGAGAGAGAATTGACCTGTTAGATTTACTCCTGGGCAGCACCACATTCGGCAGTACAGTAGCAACGCAACTCGACAGGCAAATTACACAAGTCGACATTGCTAGTCTTTTACTCTTGGTTCTATGGTCTCTATCGCCTCTTGGCGGTCAAGCCTCGCTCAGAGTAGCCAGCTATAAGGACTTCTCTATAACCGAAACACTAAAGCTCAGCTATTTGGACTTCTCTAATGCGTCCTTTCCATATGGTATGTGTACGGGCGACACTGGGCCCCAGCTCGACACTATAAACTCGGCCTTTATGGCATCTCTTGCTTCCTCTTTATCTGTTAAAGAGTCACCTCTTGATCCTTGGGGCAATATCAAGATTCCGGCGATCGAGAGTTTGCCAGGTTACTATTCGGCAAATGAAGACGAATGGGTTACTTTCCCTGGGTATTCAGAGGCCACACCATATACTTCTCTTATTGGGATACCGGTAGCGAATATCTCACGGACTGGAATCACTGAGTTTGCTCTCAAATCTGCCTACTGGAGTCTACAGTGTCCTGAATACGGTTATTCCAATACGTCCGTTGCTGACTCTTGGTTGAAAGAGGTCGAAGCCGTCATCGGAGGTTGCAATGATTCGTGTTCGGTTTATAACGAACTAATCTCTGACGGCTCAATAGCTGATGGTATAATCACGCGCTGGGGGGCGATCTTATCGAAAACTCGCGAAGATGATATAGCGAGACGTTGCCACGAAGACACCACAGAGGATAGCCCTACGAGGCAGCTTTTCTTCCAGAGTTGGAATGATCGAGGCACTAACAGGGCAAAGATAATCGCAGTATGTAACCTCGCAACCACGTACATTGAGGTGTCGGTCAAGTGTCAAGGTTGGGATTGTGAAGTCAGTCGAATACGAAAGTCCCAAAACCATCGGCGGCACAAGTCACCGAGCTACACGGTGCTTGATGCTTGCTCTTCATATAGTTGGGTGGGTAGTCCTGCTGCCTTCTTAGTGAATTTCGTGGATGCGGCCGATCACTATCTGAAGAGCTCCTCTGCAATTGGGGTATTGCAAGGCTATATCTTCCGTCCAGACAGGCCCTTTTCCGAGCTAGTTAACCCGGATTCTTACTTGGACCTTTCTGCTATCGGAAACCAGTCGTTCGCAATGCGGTTTTCTCAGTTACTTAACAGCTATTTCTCAGCTTATTATAACTACAACCTCACTTTCGAAAGACATCCGCAGGGTCTTGCTTACTATGGCTCTTATTACTTCAGTAAAGATCCAACTACAGAGGTTATTGGGACTAACACCCGCCTCGAGACTCGTTTTGTCTTTAGCAGGGGATGGATGGTCGTTTTAGTTCTTTCGACCTCTGTGATGTTCACGAGTGGTGTCATCAAATTTATGTTCGATTTCAAAATCTGGATACCGGACTTGCTTATGAACGTTTCGACTCTGCTTCGGGGTAGCATGCCACACTGCCCTAACTTGCCATTTGGAGGCACCACGTTGGACGACAGCGACAGGTCAAGACTCTTAAAAGATCGAATGGTCAGGTTCGGAAATATTCGGGCTGAAGATGGGTCTGCTGGTGAGCTGTGGATCGGGGAACTTGCGGAAGACGAAGGACATGTCACTGAGGTTGCACGAGATAAGACTTATTGGTAGTCTTTGGCATACCTATGTTGAATGTGGATGCCACTTCGGAAACAGGTATCGACGGAGAGCCAAGCTTCAAGTGGTCACTGCATGTGAAATAGAATGCTATAAGCTTCAGTAAGTCCGATGGAGACAAATGGCGGTATACTTAATGTAGATTTGGTTAAATGGTATTTTGAATTGGCAGTTTGATAGACGTGATAATGACAGCAGATCGCGATAGCGCATCTTGCTGCCCTGTGATTGCTTGTATTTGCCGAAGGGATGTCTGCAATAAAAAGTCGTATTGGCAACGCTTATGCTAGCTGGGTGCATGCTGATATGCACGTTTCGGTAGCCAACCTGTAGGGGCCGAAGCTCGCAACAAACGTCCGGCAATCGGTGTAAAATAGGCACTTAGAAAATAATTCTTATGGGAAGAAAGGTTTCGGAGTTATCGAGGTTGCTCCGTATATTCTCAAAGTCTACTTAACCTAGGCCATCTGCTCTCGAAGACAAAGAAAAAAGAGCGGCACAAAGCCTAACTTTCAGTTAAGAACCCGGGATTGATAAGCGATATCGGATTTCCCCAATAAACTTACCTGAAGCTGCTAGACTGAATAACGAGGAGTACTGCAGTTCACAATTGGTAGCTGAATAGGCAGTCATTGATGGAGAGAAACAAAGAAGATGTGGAGGACCAATGCGAGAAACCAGCCCTGGGACCTGACACCGAAGATATGTCTACCCAGAGTCAGGAAAATGTCGAGATGGGTAGACAAAATGACAATCCACTTTCGTCAGAGAGGGTTCTTACCGACTCGAAGGGAATCGGCTTATTAGCCAACGTGCTGAGGGTCTTGAACTGGATGCCAAGACGCTGTCGCTATGATCCCGACAACCCGCCCAACTTTACCCTATCAATGAATATTCTACTAGCTTTCGTACGATATTGGCCAATTGACTTACTCTTCCTTGCGCACATTGAAGCTGACCTGTGATAGAGTGGAACGTTTACTGTTGCCAATCTTTACTATGCGCAACCGATCTTGAATGTCCTAGCCGAGGAGTTCAATGTGAGCTATGAGCGAGCCTCTGACGTTGCTACTCTATCTCAGGCAGGATATGCCGTAGGACTACTCTTCCTATGCCCCTTAGCTGACATGGTCCCGCGACGGCCGTTCATCCTGTTTCTTATATGGGCGACAGCAACCGCCGTACGTGCCTTATTTACCAACTCGTCTATATGTCAATGATCGTTAGCTAAACTCGCATAGTGGATTGGGTTATGCCTTACATATAATTTCGAGGTTTTTATTAGCTTATCGTTTCTCTGTGGAGTAGGGTATGCATGATCCGCTCATTCCTTCGCTAGTAGTTTTTACCCCTTTCTTCTCGTCCTAACGTTCGGGTAGGACGGTAACGCCACAACTCATGCTGCCTCTGGTTGGAGACCTGGCACCCGCTCATCGTCGCGCTAGCTCACTCTCTGTCGTCGTGTCGGGGCTAGCACTTGGGTTGCTCATTGCTAGAGTCCTGTCTGGTATAGTGGCTAACTTCACATCCTGGAGAAATATCTACTGGTTGGCATTCGGCGCCCAATACTTGACGCTGATACTGCTTTTTTTCTTCCTCCCGGATTATCCTACAAAGAACAAGGGGCTCAATTACTTTAAAGTTCTGTGGGGAATGGCGGTAATGGTTGTCACAGAGCCCTTACTGGCCCAAGCCTGTATTATTGGTTTCCTCCTTAGCGCTGCATTCACTTCCTTCTGGACCACTCTGACGTTTCTCCTCGCATCACGGCCATACGAATATTCCTCGCTCGAGATTGGTTGCTTCGCGTTCATTGGGATTGTAGTTGTCGCACTTGCCCCTGTCTGGTCGCGCCTCATCACCGATAGATTTGTGTTCCTCTTCTCTGTTGTTCTTGGCCTTGCGTTTGAGTTTGTTGGTATCGTGATTTCTACCTTCATCGGAAGCTTTACAGTGGCTGGGCCTATAATCCACGCTATCATGATGGATTCAGGTGCGAACTTTGCACATACTGCCAATAGAAGTAACATATATAACCTTGATCCAAAGGCAAGAAATCGCATCAACACGGTCTATATGGTCTTTGCATTCGGAGGACAGATCATGGGCACGGCCGTTGGGAATCGACTGTACGCCCAAGGGGGCTGGGTCTGGAGCGGAAGTTCTAATATTGCTTTCATCGGCGTGGCTATCATTGTCGGCATAATTAGAGGTCCTAGAGAGACAGGCTGGATAGGCTGGTCTCAAGGGTGGAGTATAAGGCGAGACGATATCCCAAAAGGAGAACCGGTCATCTCTGCCGACACGGATGTTGAAGTCTTGCCCTCGTCCGATCGACCAAAGGAGGAGAATCAGGCAGACGAAGCCATACTATCGAATTGATATCAATCTTAAAGGCTTTACGGGCGAAGTGGTGTCGGCTGTGGTGATAATATAAAATGAGAACCAGCTCTATAGAGAAGTGCTTCTGGGGCTTGTTGGCTACACTACTATGGTTTAACTTGATGTCTACCTCATACCTAGTCAGAAGAACCGGCGTGCGAGCGGATGGCGTGATGTTATACATCTATCGTCGCAGCTGCTTTATGCTCTATCAGAAATTCTCCTACCATCCTCAAGATCCGTTCCCTTAGTCCACCACCGTCGACATGACACATACGACTCCCGCCTTGGAATGAGATCCAGCGTACGCGGGGAATGAGGTGGAAAAATGGTTCCTGCCCTATATCGTGCGATGTATCATGCTCCCCATTATAGACTAAAGTAGGCACGGTGATCTGCGAGAGGCGCGGAATGCTTGTCCAGCTACGCAGCGAACCGTTGCAATTAAAGACAGAGGGGCCGTACCTACGAGACAAGATGAGATAAATTAGGTAGATATTATCGAGGAGCTCGGTCAAAAGGGAAGAGGGATTTACGAAGGATAGGAGGTAATGAAGAGCGAAGAGCTTACATGGTATCATAGACTGTCCGATCCTCGCTCAGATGTTGGAATGCAAGCACCAACTCCGCCGGCACCGGTTCTGCCCGGCATACGAACATTTTACGAAACACCGTTAAGGCTTCTTGATAAGCTGGGCTCTCGTAATCGGCCTCTTGTTCACATTTATCCAATACCTTTTGCACATCTATTGGAAGCTCCCTCCTACGCAGCTGGATGCTCTGAACAGAAAGCTCCATGCTGGCCAATGCGCTAGCTAGTATCAGCCTCTGCAAACCGCGAGGTCGGCCGGTAGCGAAGGCAGCACCGAGAAGACCGCCCCAACTCTGGCCTAACAGGTGGAAGCCAGGGCCATCGCGCAGCTTTAGATGATCAAGAAGGTTGTCCAACTCAGCAATAAACAGAGACTCTTGCCAGAAGCTGGCATCACCTACCGTTTGGGGAAGATGGGTTGAAGCGCCGCAGCCGATTTGATCGTAAAACACTACTGGGATAGCATACTTCGGCCAGAGTTCTGCAAAGGAGAGCAAATATTCATGGCCGACCCCAGGGCCGCCGTGAAGAACCACTACAGGTGGGTTGCCGCTTGAAAGATCGCCGAAGACTTTGTAATAGGTCGAGCAGGGAACCTTAAGCTTCCCGGGAATCTCGAAAGGAATTTGGCCTTCCGAAGTAGCCGTGCGTGCCATTGCTGAGGTCTTGATAGGAAATCTATAGCGACGGCGGAGATTGAACAAGGTGCTGATCTAAACGTAGTGTGTCGTGTCGATACCGTTCGGCAGAAATGGCTATACGACTTTGACTTGATATAGAAAGGTATGGCTAGTGAGTCGTGCATAGGTATTTTTAAGCGACGGCGAAGAGGTTGAATGTGCGCCTTTGTTGGTTACCCTGCTACATGAGTGACTTCATCGTTCCAGAAGTTCGGGTATGTGACACGAACGGAACAGCCTAGGTACCTTGTAATGGTACGTAGAACATCGAGCGAGAATATACCAGGCCTCCCAAACATAATCCGAGGTATCCCAACCTTACCTACAGCTCTTCATCTCACGGCATCCTAAGAAGTCCTCAAGCCGTCTGTGGACAAGAAAGGATCTTCTCGGATCGCTCTGGTGGTGCGCAAAGCGTAGATAAAAGATATGTGACGTAGCTGTTGGTTGGCAGTTCCCGCATACTCTTTTTATTCGACCCAATTTTTTGGCATGAGCTCGACAACATATTCAAAGACTACATGTACCTAGTCTATCCCCCTTCTTATTTTTCATTCTACCAGAATTTGTCTTTAATCTTCAACATGTCTGATGAATCGAAGGATAGAATAGCGGCGAACTATGGTAGCTTGTTGAGCTAGGGTTGTCGATGATCGCCGTGGGGGTCCGTTTTTACGTGCGTAGAAGGACGCGTATTTGCTTATCATGGCTCAACCAAAAGGCTGTGGCTCAACAAGCCGCACTAATACAGAATCATCGTTAGCGTTCTCCATCGCCTTGATCCTTGACGACCCACTGGGCCAAAGGATCTAATGTAGTGTGGTATTGTTCTCACATTATTTCAGATGGGCATCTGATTAACAGCTCTACTGAGGTCCTGGTACGCACGTTTGGAAGCAAGCCAAGGTTGAAGTTTCATGGCTTTCAGGTCCGATTGAAAGTATTCTTAAAGAGTTATTTCACCATATATATTTGATATCTGAATAGAATTGAAAGTAGAAATGCCAGTGATAAGGCTTTTTCACCCTCAGCTTTTACGTACCTAGCTTTTAGTCCAGAAATCTCCGATATGTCGCACAGGACATGGTTGCAAGAGTCAGCCCTACATAGCACTACACCCGTAATCTCGTGCCATCTATGATAAGCAGCCATAATTTCCCAGTTTTCCTAAATAGCGATATGCGATGCGTTAACAGGGTCACGAAGCATTTTCCTCGAGACATTATAAAAAATTGTAGGGTTATAGTTCCGCATAGATTAAATTTTGAAGTAGTTGGGTAGTTTATACGTTTTGGAGACGGGGCTTGGCATTTGATATGAATACCGTATCTTTTGGATTTCGGCGCTACATACATACCTATCTGATAAACTGGGGTAAGAATGTACTGTAACTGAACACGACCTCACCGAATTGTGAGACGTGAGACATGATAAAACATGCAGACTCGGAGCTCCGCGGCCTGGGGAACATCTGACACTTTTAAGTGACATTGTTTCTGATTGCCTTTTCAAATCTCTCTCAGTGTAAGGCTACATGCTAGTATTCACGTATTTAAATGCACTTGATGAAGTGGAGGATATGGTGAGTTTTATAACCTAAACTCATACGTGGTAGTGTATAACTATCGAAATTCCAACCATGGTCTCTCAGGAGAAGAAAAAAAGGAGAGATTGAAAATCAAGAGTCCTTTGGATTGTTACACAGACCCACTCCTTCGATATCTTAAAGAGGGGCAGCCTTTATTTATGAGATTAGGTATTTATGAGATGAAGCTAAGAGAACATGCGAAGACATTCATCTTGGACGTATACCGTGTATTCAATTTGAGCTTTAGAATCCTCTCCATTGGTCCCTCATGCCGTCGATGCGGGTAATGAGCGACCAGTCCCCCATCTGTAGTACCTTCTTAACCCTTCCCTTACTTTAGTGAACCCTTCCCTAACCCTCACATTACAGAGCAGCTCCCCCAATCAATTCGGCCGCCGTCTTGGTAAGTCCATTGCGATTTGGCTAGTTTGGTAGAATTGCGTATTGATTTCATTTTCTCTTGTTTAGTAATTAATTACTTTAGATATTAGGATTGATGTCGGTTTACCCATGAGTTCGAGGAAGTTGGGAAATAGCCTTTAAATCATAAGCTGGAACCTTTGTTAGGGGCATCCTTGCTCTTTGGGGTTGCACGGCACGAGGTCGCAGCGAAGACCTTTTTGTCCTACGCCACTCTGCCTTGTCTATGGCTCAAGGCAGCTGAGAACCTGCGAGTGGCGTTTGTGCTTGTCACCGGCTCGTCACTTTTGAACTCAACCACCCGAAAGTAACAGAAGTATAAAGAGATCTGTCATAAAGCAAAGAGGTAATTAACAAACCCTTTTGTCTTTTCCACATATACATTCCTCCTTTGGAGTATTCGTTGATTCCCATTGTGGAGATGATATGACAAAGATTCTCTAGTACTCCGGAGTTTACGATACTTTCCATCAGGGCCTCAATTACCACGCAATACTTGACCCCGCGCATGAATAAAGTGGCTGCATTTACGATCTGCAGTCTCTCCAAGAGAGCCTAAAAGCCATATTCCGCCGTTTAGACTCTACCCAATGATGTGACCTTAGCTGTTGCTGATGCTTATTGTCACACAGAGGCGTGTTGTAGCACAGCCGTGTGGCGGCCACGTTATCACATATTCGATGGCACGCTCTCCTCATTCCCAATGCGAGTTTACTATGATGAGTTTTCCGTAGCCTACCTTCGTCTTTCTTTGCGTATGTATACAGATATTCATAGGTACCTGCTAGTCTGGCATCAAATAGCAAAAGAACAAAGAATGAACATGGTTCGAAACCATTGCGCTTGAATCTCCGAGAATATACGAACTAGAGGAACTAATGTATGATACCTAGTACAACAGTATAGAATACGAAAGAAGACACCTAGTAAGGATTAGTAGCTTATAATTATTCATAGTGTACTGCAAGCTGCGTCACGAGCATTCACAAAAACTACCTACCTAGGTAGGAATTTCATCGATGAGGCTCGAAGGATTTGCATAAGCCGTATGTATCTTGACATGTAAGCCGCAGCCAGCTGATCCGGGATGCTGGGGGCTCAGTATGTACACTCTGACTTCTCTCAATCAGATCAAGAGCTCTCAACTAGGATCTTTCCACATGCGGTGTGAGATCGATTCCTATCTCTAATCATAAATACACAACATTCAGTCATGCATTTGCGAGCCCGGACGTCTTCATTCGTCCAGGGGTTGAGGGGTTCCGATCATTTGAAAGCAGGCTGTCAAGTCGTTTCGGTAAGAAAATGCGAGCCAGATACATCCTAATGTCTTACGTATTTACGCCTCTCGGATGGTGGCCGTTGTCTTATTTTAATGTTGATTTCCTTCTATCTTGTTCAAACCCTCATCGAAATTGCAATATTATTTGAAGATGTTTCTGAAAAACGCCTTGGTTTTCGTCGTATTACTCTTCCGCCCATGCTTAACTCAGGCGCCTCCATCGCCAATCGTTGATCTAGAGTATGCCTTGTATCAAGGATACTACAATGCTACATATGATCTGAATATCTACAGGGGGTATGTATGATCTCCTTGAGGCCATCGAATCATCGGTGATTTCATATCTGATCGTCAATTAGGATAAGATATGCCGCTGCCCCTATTGGGGAGTTAAGATGGCAATTGCCACAACTGCCAACCCAAAATCGGAGCCAAGTGATTCCAGCGATTGAGTACGGATCGCAATGCCCTCAGTCAGGGGATACTGGGCAGTATGTCTCACCGTTCAGATAGGTGAACAAGTCTAACCCAAGAAAAGAACTAGGAGTCCAGTTCCATCTGGATCCGAGGACTGTCTTTTCGTCAATGTTCTCGCTCCCGCTAATAAAACAAAATTGCCTGTCCTGGTCTGGATCCGTGAGCTCTCTGTCCCTCTTATATAGAGTTGCTCAGTTCTAATAGAAATAGATGGCGGCGGATATGGCATATCAAACGGGCGGTTCGACCCATCGCCGCAGATTTATACTAACGGGAACACTTATGTTGTAGTAACAATTCAGTATCGATTAGGAGCATTTGGGTTTCTCTCATCCGCCGAGATTGCTCAATCTGGAGTGCTTAACGCAGGAATCCATGATATGTATTTTTCTTTGCAATGGGTTCAGAAGTACATTCATCTCTTTGGTGGTGATCCTGAGCAAGTGACCATCGCTGGGGAATCGGCTGGAGGTGGTAGTGTTATGCTTCTTGGTATGGCCTATGGAGGTGCTGATAATAACTCCTTGTTCAATGGCATCATCGCCTCCAGCCCTTACCTACCTACACAATGGTAAATTGATGTTTCCCCCCTACTTTTGAGAGTTAATGAAAGCTAATGCTTCACCTAGGGAGTACGATGGCAGCAGGCCGACTGAGTATTACAATCGCTTTGCCGAAAGTGTGGGTTGTCTCACGGACGAAGTCACAGCTAATGGCTCGGTTTTTGAATGCTTGGTATCAGCAGACACAGTTGATCTTCAAAACGCAAGCGACTACGTTAGTACGTCAGGACTCTATGGCCAATGGGCGTTCATCCCTGTTACAGACGGCACGTTGATCCAGGAAAGGCCTACTAGTCAGCTTCTGAATGGTGGGAAACTTAACGGTGTCCGTATACTTTCATCAAACAACCTCAACGAGGGCGTAGATTTCACTCCCCAGGGGATAACGAGCCAAGAAGACTTCACGAGTTTTCTCTTGAACAACTACCCCAAATTAACCGAAGAGAACATTACGAACATTCTCGCTCTCTACTCGATCCCGGAGAACTCTTCAAGCATACTGGTTAATTCGGACGGTGAGAATCCGCCGTATTCAACCACGAATTCCGGGTGGGCTTTTGGCTGGCAGCAAGCGGCTACTAACCTCTACGCGGAAACAACGTTCGTCTGTCCATCCTATTGGCTCGCTGATGGCTATGCGAGAAAGGAAAACGGCAAAGCTTGGCACCACCAGTTCTCAGTTCCACCAGCGGAGCACGGTCTCGACCTTGATCCATTACTCCAGCGAACAGACTTTATTGGTGAAGGTATGGATGAAGAATTTCGCACGGCCTTCCAGCAGATCTGGGGCAATTTCATAGTAAAAGGAGACCCGACACTTAACAAAGCTCAGACGAGTGCATCGAGCGATAGGAATATAAAAGCAGCAGGAACCGGAATATGGCCCCAATGGCAGGGAGAGCCAGGCTGTGACTGGATGCTGAATCTGAACATGACAGGCGGTACGCTAGTTACAACCCCTTTTGTTCTGAATGGGACCACAATTCAAGTTGCCAGCTATGTAGCTGGAAACGACACTTCGCTGCCTTTGAAAGCAGACTTCAATATTGCCGAAGCTACTTCTTGGGAAGGCGGACGAGGCGAAAGATGTCAATTGTGGGCAGATCTGGGGCCATGGATATTAGAGTAACGAGGGTCTGCCGGATTGTAGGCGATGATGCTCAGATTGGACCGGGTTTGTTTAATACCTAGGTAAATACCTTTGTCCAGTATTGATAGTGTACACACATATTACGAAAGCAAGTAGCGTTACCCCTATAATTAAGCGTGGCCTAGAGGTTAATTCTTCTAGAGTCTCCCTTAGAGCGGAAAGCATCTGTATGTCATGTAAGTCGTAGAATATACTAAATACTAGCCAAGGCGGGGTAAAAAAAGGAAAATTATCTTGGAGATGGCTTGAGATTATCCCCAGCAACAACTTCATGGCTTCCATGTATGTTACTTTCACATTGTTAATTGTGATAAACTGTTTCTGCTTCACCCTCGATGCCTCCGCTGTCTCCTTTTCATAGAATATGATGAATATACGAAGCATATTGACATCATTTCTGTTTGTACCTACTCGTTATTGTCTTCGGACTAACGTAACTCCTCAAAGCTCGACCTCCCTGGTATCCGTAGATCTAATTGGGCGGATCAAAAGGCACTTATCATGCAGGTATTCTCATGGAGATAGGAATATGTCCATATTAGGCAAGTGAATAAACTTTAGTCATAGCTATATGATACCAGAACTATAGTCTTAGGAGCTATTATCGTGTCTGTTACTCGACTGAAGCGTCTTAGGGTTAAGCTGCGTGTGTTGTCTGCCCTATTATATTCGCATCGGTTCTCTCCGAAATAGATTAGATAAGTAGACGCCGAGATTGCTTGCCGATGTGTGAAGAAAATTCCGTGGCGTGCATTCAGTCATGATAAGGAATGGGGATGCGAGATACCGTTTCCATGGCATAACGCACGTAAGGGATGACGATCTTCCCCGGACCCCACTTCCAACCACGACGTATGGTCGTATAAGAGGTACGTTTGGTACTGGGCGTTCCTTTGTCGCCACGTGGAATATCACCATGTACCTGAGGTAGTTTTTAATATAAGTGAAAAGGGGGAAAAGAATAGGACAAAGCTCAATGTTGAGTGTGTACCAGCATAATTTCCGTTATCCAATGTTGTTCCAACTAAGAGATCTTATATCCGACAGTTTGGATCGGAAATAGGTGCGATATTGTTTATCAAACTTTGCCGCTGCCCACTCAGCGTGCTTGGAGATATGCAGTTCCGAGACAGACGCAAGTGATGGACGTCACCCATGCTCGTGCGTATCTGACGTCTTATCTGCCCTATCTCCTCTTGCGATAACGTACCATCGATCTGTTCCCGCGGGGTGTAGGAGGTAGGTTCTAGAGCTCAGGTATGCATATAATACAATTAAGATGCTCCTTTGTATCATATAGAATCATATAGACTTCAAATGTCTCTGTAGTACGCCGAGAGGTGTTCGTCCAAGGCCAACAGTAACGTAGCGAGCAATGGCACAAGCTCCAGAGATTACCGCCATGCCGGCGGAGATGAAGTCTCCTTTGGAATTCCCTGAAAATTCGGAGAAGAACGCGGGGAAAATAACCGATGTAGAGATTAGCGAGAAGAGTAGCATCACGGCCGGCGAAGTTCAAGATGATACAGCTCCGAAGTATACGGAGGAAGAGTACAAGAAGCTGAAGCGGAAAGTCGACAGATACCTGCTGCCGCTCATGTGGCTTTGCTACGGCATCCAACAGACGGACAAGACGTCGATCGGAACGCAAGCTACCTTCGGTCTTTCAAAGGTGCGATGAATCTCCTCCATCCGTGCGTACCTAACCTTAGGTACATTTTCCGAAATAAATCCCTTTCATTAACACATTGTTCGCATAACACAGGATACCGGACTCGTCGGACAACAGTACTCATGGCTCACGACGATATTCTACATCACATACATGTGCTTCGAGTTCCCGAGCAACTTCATCCTACAGAGGTATCTCATGGGGCGAACGCTCTCATGCTACATGCTTTGTTGGGGAGTAGTTGTCCTCAGTGTCGGGTTCGCCCAGAACTTCACGCAACTTATTACTCTGCGAGCCCTGCAGGGCTTATTCGAGTGTTGCATCTCACCCGGGTTTATCCTCGTTGTGGGTAGCTGGTACACGACGCGTGAGCATGCGTCGCGGTCTCTCGTCTTCCAGAGCGCGAACGCCGGATTTGGCATTATTGCGAACTTGACGCTTTACGGGATCGGCTCGGTTCAGTACTCGCGCGGGCCCGAGTTCCAGGCTTGGAGGTATATGTCTTATGTGAGTTCACCGTACCTATCAACTAGCTGTCAGAATATTGGAGTAGTTGGTATATGATGGGATGGAATAGGCTAACTGCTGGATTATTCGCTGTGGATAGTTCCTCGGAAGTATGACAATCCTCGTAGGCTTTCTGTGTCTCTTTTTGCTTGGCACACCGTCCGAAGTGCGATGGCTATCTCCCGAGGAGAAGAAAATTGCCAATGCACGCATCTTGTCGAATAATACCGGCCACGACCGGACAGGCATCAAGAGATGGAAGTGGAAGCAGGCACGGGAATGCTTAATCGATCCTTGTGTAAGTACCCCTGAATCTCGGGCTCCTTGACCGGCGGGAATTGAGAGTAAGATATTCAGAGAAAGAGAGGCATATCGTACTTTTGCTTCGCTAACACAGCGGGCGGTTGCGCCACTCATAGTTCTGGTTCGCTGGTCTCAATGCGTTTCTGAATTCCGTACCTAACGGCGGCATCACCGCGTTCGGCTCCATCATCAACACCAATGCTGGATTCAGTGAGTCACCCAACAAAGCCTATCACGCGATATAGTATGCAGCAATATCTGACTGCCTATCAGCCAACTTGCAAGTAATTCTTCTCGATATACCACGGAACATCACTTCCGTGCTGTGGTTCGTCTGCATCGGCATCATCACGAGTAGAAAGAAGAACTTGCGCTTGTGAGTGATAGCAACGGCATTGCATGCCTGGGTTCCGCGGTAGCGTAAGCGGCTGACTTGAAACCGTAGATACTTCATGACCGTATCCGTCCTTCCTCCGATAGCTGGCTTTATCATGATGGCAACGCTTCCGAACGAGCCTCAGTATAAGTGGATCAAATGGGCAGGGTGAGTACCGCTTACCCTGAGAAATGGCTTCCATTCTTCGTAGGCCAGCATCGAGAAGCTTTGCTAACGAGTGGTCTTTCGATGGTCCGCAGTTACTTCATCACCGTTCCGTGTGTAGTAGGGTTGTTCCTCGCTTGGACGCTTATCCCCTCCAACGTCGCTGGCCGCACAAAACGCACGCTAACATCGTCATTTACCTTTGTCGGCTATTGTGTGGGAAATATGGTCGGGTCTCAGATCTTTACGGCAAAAGATGCTGTGTGTGCTCTCGCTTCCCTCAATTTCATCTAATCCTCTTGTACCACCTATAAAACCGCAGCTAACAAGAACTTTTAAAGCCGCGATATATCCACGGGACTATAGGGTGTGCTGTATGCTTTGGCATAGAATTCTTCCTGCTTATTTTGTGGCGGGTTGTGCTTGTCATGCGGAACCGGCGACGTGACAAGCAACTACGCGAGCACGGTCTCACCGAGGAAGAAAGAGTAGAAAGGGGCAAGCAGCTCGGAGAGCAAGACTATACCGACTTTGAGAATCCTTATGTAAGTTGACCTTTTCGTCCTTATATCCTCATACCCGTGCTTTTGTCTTTGCTGGAGTTTGATGACCTAACGCTTATTCCCCACCTAGTTCCGATACACGATGTAAGGTTGGCCTGTGAAGAAGAAAGCTATATGAACAGTAATATTTGGTTATAAGAGACGTATATAGGAAGGGCTAGAAGCCATCGCGATTACTAGAAAAATACCCCCATGTATACTGAAGACGTACTCAAATGCACGCATACACACATAAGCCACGAGTCGTGAGTTAGCCTACGCACATTGATGTAAGCCGGAGCAACGCTTTATTTTCTAGTTGCCGATGTCTAGATTAGATAGACTGGAGGTGCTACAGGAATCTGCACTGCCACCTGGTCTCAGGCTGGATACTGCGCCTTGTTAGCTCAAACAGACGCCTGCAGAAGTCAGCCACGACACTGATCAGCGTAACGTGAGGCAGAAGCGACCCAGATTATCGACTAGAGTTGTCCGCATCCCGGGCCAAAAATAGGTAAGTACGGTTTACAGCATGCTATAGGATTCATGTTCATTACGTATATCGGCTTACAACGAAGTGGCGAGTAAAGTCATTTAAAGAGTAGAGCAAGGCAGAATGATCTTCATTAGTCATTCATCATTGAAGACTAGAGAGGCTTGGTAGAATTGAGGAGTGCGTCCAGCGAGTCAAGTAGCTAGATCGCGGGCCCGTCCCATAGTCTCCATAGAAGCGAAAGGGGGTATCTGCAAATAGCTGATGTTTCAAAGTAGATAGGCGCATAAATAGCTGCGCCTTGCCTCCTGAGACATATGTAGAAGAAAGTCACAACAGAAAGAGGTATCTCAAGCTTCATCCAAAATTCCGAACCCTATATGTGATAAACGCCAATTTTCCATATATACATCCACTTCTATTTTTGGTGCATCATATCACGTTACTGGGAATGTTGCCTATGACGAGTAGATGGCAACCCACTGGACTTCCATCATGGAACCGTAGCCATCTTCCGTGAGCTAGAAATGAGATGTTAGCCTTTGTGAACGGCGTAGCTGAGGATCCTTCAGAAGGAAGAGGTACTTACAAGATTGGGAGCGCCGGGCCAGTCACCACCAATAGCAACGTTGAGAATGACATATCTACAAGACGGAGATTAGCAAACAGTCACCCACGTCTCTTGACTGTATTAATGTATGTGTACTTACAAGGGGCTGTGGGCTAGAGAAGACCAGACAGGAGCGTCGTTGATATCTGCTCCAGTGACCGTGGAGAAAGTGTTGCCATCAAGTTCCCACGAGATCGACTGTGCGCGCCAATCATCGTTTGTACGATCAATCGTGACGCCCCAGGTGTGGAAGCCATCAGCGGGCATGGCAACGCTTTTAGCACGTCCTAGAGGTTCTGTGCAAGGACCACCAACCGAAGTTCCGCAGTGGAGGGTGCCATAGCCGGTAGGAAGTCCGTTAACCTGTTCCATGATATCTATTTCTCCGGCAGCAGGCCATTCGGTGCCGTGGCGCATCGCATCACCAAGAGCCCAAAAGGCCGGCCAAAGTCCTTGTTTGTTGATCGTGGGGTTGCTGCCCAATAGGATGTTTGCCTGGATCTTTGTGACCTTGCCAGGAGCGGGAGTCCAGGAACCTTTAGTCTCGATGCGGCCCGAGGTCCAGAGACCAGACGGCGACTTCCGCGGAACGAACTGAACGGTACCGCCGCCGCTAATCTGGACATTCTGGTTCGACGTGGTGTAGGTCTGGACTTCGTTGTTGGTGTTGATAGCATCCATAACATTCCAGACATCGCCCTTGGGTGAGGCACCAGCAGAACCCTCGAAGTCCTCGGAAAAGACAATGCTCATGCCGTTGATGTTCGGGGGAGTGATGGCGGCGACAAGGCCAGGGGCAACACAAGCAAGAAGGCTTTGCTGGAATCGCATTTTGAAATATCGAGGTCGGAAGTGACAGAAAGTTACGTTAGTGACAGTGAATGACTGATCCTATAGATCTCTAGGGATCTTCTGAATAGAGACTGGTGCGAGCTTAAGGTATGGTTGAAGGTGGTAGCTGTCCTGGCTGTAGTAGAAGGAAGCCTGTCTCGCAGGGAGTAGACGGATATATAGTCTGAAAAGAAAGACGAAAGTAAACAAGCCGATAGCTAGGTTAGGTAGCTATCAAGACGGAAGCAAGAATAAAAGAGTGTGGAATATAAACTCGGCTAGCAAGAGCGGAAGAAGAGAGCGTGAGGCACAATGGTTGGGCGCGGAGGGGAAGGACCAGCGAAAGAGCTCCGAAGCAGCTCGCCTTGGAAGATATATATTAAGAGCCCATAATGGAGGCCCGGTTGTGCAATGGGACTGTGCTCAAGGGGTCAGGGGGCTCCACCACATGATGGGCTCGAACAATAGATCCACGGGGATCGATGTGAAAGATGGTGGCACTGCCTAAAAAGTGGACAACAAAGGCAACTCCTTGACCCTTGAAGGGGAACATCGGACAAAAAGACGAAGACAATACTATGTAAGAGCCAAAGAAATGTGAGCATAATGGGCCTTAATGCACGACGAAGAAGGAAATTAATTGTGGGAGCTAAGGATGAAACTGCCAGGGTCTCCTTAGCATCTCTGTACAAAACCTGACGACTCGACAGAGATGATTCCCTGATGTGGTGGGTAGTACCCCAGAGTGGCATTGGGCGCGTTGTTCCTGAATTTCGAGCCACGACAGGAGTAAAAACAGATCTGCGCATCGTGAGTGGGCAGAGCCCAGGAACGAACCCGGCCTATCTTCCAGTCACTCTAAAATACTCCGAGTACCTCACTGTACTACTGTATGGTAGCGCGGGCTTTACATAGTACCTGATGTACATATGTAGATACTATGCAATTACCTTGAACTGAACTGCTTGAACACTTAAGAATGTAGTAGTCTCTCTCATCAGTCCCATCAGCATAATGGTGGCAATGTTGGGAAAATACGGTATTGGGGGATACCTCGCCAAGTTCATGATGATGCCGCTGACATCTCATCGGGCATTAGCTTACTTACATATGGTGCGACCAACCACGATGAGTTGGCGAACGAGGTACTCAACCGATCATAGGTCTAGATGCAGAATAGATGCATGTTATCGTGAGGTTGGACCGATGTAGTTCCAATGGTTTATACCTACTAGTCTTGTTGTTGAGGACGTTCAGGATGGAGGGAGGGTCACTTTGCATGTGCAAAAGAAAAATGAAGGGAGAGCAAAAGAAAAGGAGAGGGGTGGTCTAGTTGTAGTCTCGTCCAATCCACGTTAGCGTAGCCCCTGGATCATGCAAGGTACTGGACGGCCCTTGGACGGCATACGCTGAGTTGGCATCTGCGAGCAGCAAGTTGGCAGGTTGGGCAGGGTTAGTAGCACGTTAGCACGTTAGCAGCACGCTAGTTAGGAGCTGGTGGCTGAGAAGGGCAGGGATTGGTGGTGAAACAGCACCAGAAGATTCGTGATTTTAAGGTGGCGGGGCATCGAATCGGCCATTCTTCTCATCTTCAACCTCTTTTTTTTATCACCTAATGGAGGTATGTACGTACCTGTAGGAGGTATGCATGCCAACGCAACGTCTTACCGTAACACTTCACCTTTCTTAATGGGTAAGGCAATTCAACAAAAACTCGGAGTCAACCTTGTCGTTCATCCACCGGCCAAGATCTCGCCGTCAACCTATTAACCCTGCCCAGCAATAGCCGCGAGGAGACAAAAGAAGTTTATTAAGCGCGCGCACAATAGAGCCTCCTATTCTAGTATGGGCTACTATTCTATTATCATCTATTTTGCCGCGCGCTCATCACAGTATACGCGCAAGTAGACGCACCTACGAGGTGAACATACGATAACGGAGCAGTTCTTCTAATTCTCCGCAACCGCAGCTCCACGTTCAACAACTTAAGTGCACTATTTCCTGTCGTGCCAAGGTGATAATGTAGAGCTCACTGCTTCTATGTGGTGTACACTACGGTAGTGTATCTTACTTGGCCTGCTTGGGGCCATTACCGATGATCTTTCCAACTTGGAGAAACTCTCCGTGAGCCGAAACAGCGGAGGAACGGCAGATCTTTTACTAGGTTTGCTACCAAAATCTCAGCTCATCAGTCAAAGTGCCGGATGGTGGACGCTTCCATGCAAGTGCTCGATTCTAGCTGGCGCTCTCCCGTCCAGTAGAATCCTCCAGACCCACCAAATCAAGATGGTCTTGGCAATGGTTTTCGAGCGAGTGAAATATCTCGTCACCACTCGACCTGACACGGCAGTCTGTTCGCAGGGAGTCTTGATTATGATTTGACATCCGTCCTCCGCTGATGGGGGGGCGATAACGGTTTTTACATACAAGTAGCCTTTAAACATCGGCTTTCGCGTGGCGAGGGCTTAGCAGGGGGGAATATTTACCGAAAACGATGCTGTTTCTCGAACGAACCTATCAGGATTCAAGGGGACCTGTTTCATGTCTTTTTTGGTATCGGACCTAGCTTCCTAAATCGTTCTCCCAAGCCCAGGAATCAAATTGCGCCCATATGCATGCAAATCCAGAGCGTTGGTGCGCTAGCTAGCCGGCAAGGGAACTTGATCAAAAGTTTTATCCGGGATGGAACCTTTTCACAAATTTCCTTGAAAGTTGAAAAGACCAATGAGGTAACGCGGAGGTATGTACGTAGCAATTGTCCACGTCGCGATGCGTCCCTGTTACCCTATAAAACATGAGTTCTTCTCGTTAACCTGTACTTACAACGCATTCTTTTAGGTGGTCTAGAAGTAGGCTATTGAAATGCCTCATTCTAGATTATGAAGACTTATGGAAATGTACCCATGAATTATTTCAGCGCTTTATGAACTAGAGAAAATCATAGCCGTTGTGGTCCGTGGCCGAACGGAAGATAATATCCCTGATATCTGACCCGCGCCCGCGATCACCTATCTTAGCCTGGACCGCGGTTTGGCGACCAGTCGATCCAAGCCATGCCAAGGTCCCACCAGATCTCCAGCGGTTTTATCTTGTTCGAGACCTGCTCAGCCTGATTTTCGTCTTAACTTTCCCTGTATTCAACTCG
The DNA here is from genome assembly GCA_023628415.1 of Hypoxylon sp. PDH2405. Classification (NCBI taxonomy): domain Eukaryota; kingdom Fungi; phylum Ascomycota; class Sordariomycetes; order Xylariales; family Hypoxylaceae; genus Hypoxylon; species Hypoxylon sp. PDH2405. Next base: position 50,870 of record JAMAKT010000082.1, on the reverse strand, counting down.
AATTGCGGTCTGGAGTGGCATTTATTCGCCACAGTTATGAATTTTTCTTAACTCTGGGCACTCAAGATCCATCGGGTGGCTCCTTGACGCCCGTCCCGAGTTCACGGATCGAACCCCGTTGATAGGCGATAAAAGAAAGATCTTACGATCTACGTTCCTTGACCACCGTAGTGAGATAAATTCCTAAGAATACATCAAAATTCGTTATTTACCTTGTGGCTGGGCATTACTAGGTAGTTTCCTTAGATTACTCACGTCTTAGACTCTAGTATCTACAGTGTGTCTCAACCGGTTACTGGTTCTTGTTGTGCGCCATTGCTATCAACTAGCATTAGAAAAAAGAACGTCGAAAGAATTTTAATATATTCGAAACGTGCCAATACGGCAATTTGTAGATTCCCCGGTTTGGCAGACATGCCGCCTAATATATTCAGCCATGTGTTCCGACAACAATAGGGGTGTCGATCGCACGTCCGCAAGCCATGACCATGGCCCAATACCGAATTCCAGGACGTCAACTGACATTATAAATTACGTCTCATTCACGATTAATATGCTCAAATAAGCCTCCAACCAATCGTTCCTTACTTTTTATGGTTGCTCTCCCACTGCCTACGTACCTATTCAGCTGACGATAGATTACCTGTCATTCCAGTTTCATAATTTGGTTGGAATAGACGGGTTGGAAGTAAGCTCTAGAGCTTGCTGCAAAGTAATTCCAATTATGCTTCCTCAATAATACTCAGTACAGTAATGCCAAATACTTCCAAATGTAACGACATCTTAACTCATCCTCATATGGACTTCGCTCAATTAGGTTTTATTCATCTCAAAGCATACCTAGGTACTTATTACACCGAGACTTATAGCTGGTGTCTGTACGAGAATCAAAAGAACCATGGCATCCATCTAAGATAAAGCTCGTTTATCGACTCGCGACTGGTCTTGTGGTAGCATGAGGGTCGATGTCATAGCATAAAGGGGAATGTGTGACCTGCAGTCCCTTCCATCGATTTCGTTTTGCTTGTAAAGAGAAGGTGCTTCCATTAAGAATTAAACTACCTAGGTAGACAAGCAACTATTACTCGCTATTCAATGTTCGATTACCGGATACTAGGTAGGTGGGCAACTGCTCATCGAAGAAATGATGGCGGCGTCTCAATATTTAATGTTTAGGTATCTACATGTTCCCTCATACAAATTCAAACAAGCAAACCTTCCACCCCATTTCATATATCTCGTCTTTTTATTTGCTTCGCACGCAATATAAGCTATTACTCGGACAGCAACCGCATTTACAACCTATTTCTTAAAAAAGTAACAGTATGGGAGACTCTATACTAGGTCATTATGCCTTTGACCCAATGTATTTTCGCTCTCATCCACGCCCTCGCTCTCGTTCTCCCTCTTCAAGAGCTACATGTCCCCGTTGCAATTTGAGCTTCTCTCTTAACGACAAGCCGCAATCTGAAGCAGACATCACGAGATCTTTACAAATCACAAACGGGCAAAATTCTATTTCTTCAGGGATACAACCCAATCCTTTATCAATTCCGCAGGCTACCTCTGGCTCACTCGACCGTGGTGGTACCTTTCAAGTCCATCAAATACCCGGTACACACCAATTAGCAGCATTAACAGACGTGCTCGCTCAAAGTCCAGAAGCAGTATGGGTATACCCAACCAAGTTCATTCCCCCTTCTCTGACGTCAGCTCCCCTCGAGTTATTCCCAAACTTTACTAATCACAATCACGTACCCCCAATATCACGCTTCATTCATCATCTGGACCTAAAACAATGTTTGGTCTTCGTCGACGGCATAAATTTGGGAAATTCTGGGTACGACTCGAGGGAGGGTTGGGCGGTTTACTTCGGGTACAACGAGACTACTCGTATGCCTATTATTAAGTTTGGATGTCTAGTATCTACCGATCCCTCCAACCATTCCCCAACAAATCAACGAGCTACTCTTGGTGCAGCGTTAGCAGCGCTTCGATATGATTCCTGGACGGTTCATGGCTTCGAAACCCTCGTTATTTGCTCGAGCTCTCATTACGTCGTTGAGGGTGCTACAACAAGTTTAAAGAATTGGGTGGAAGGAAATTGGAAAGACCCGAGTACTAATCATAATGTGAAGAACCGCGATATGTGGGAGAGACTCTTCGAGTACATTCAGGATTGGAACGATGATGGTCTAACGGTGAAGTTCTGGCAAACCACAAGGGCTCTGAATACCGTGGCTCACGAAGCGGCCAGGCTAGCTGCAGGAAGGGCGCTCCAGTATAAGGAATGAGGACTCTCGAGCAATAATCGTCATCGGCTCTATTATTCACCTACCGAAATGGGTCCGCGCCTTACATACCTCCGCATAATTTCGCAGAGGTTGGTGCGTAGCGAAAGACGAAACGGCGCAGAGCCATTCTTAAGAGTAGAGATACATGTAGCGGCTTTTCGATTGGTTAGGATTGCAGACCATTTGTATGTAATAAGCTTTTGGCGAATTTGATATTCATTAAGCTGACCGAGGATGAAATATCATGCCTCGGGAAGGATGCGAGGTGCTGACCGCACCGCCGCATTGCCTACCTATCTAGGTATGTACAGGCATGTCAGTACCTAAGCTTACGTGTAGTAGTGACTTGAGAATCTGGCAGTAAGATTAATCGTCTTGTTCTTCAGCTATTATATGCCAGGTGAAATACGTCGACTTAGGTAGTCACAGTTCCTCTGCAGGTTGCTGCTTAAGGTTCATAATGTCTATCTATTCGTACTGGACGCAATTCTTCCCCCCTCGCAATGGAGCTACGTTTACGGAGGGCAATCTGCCGGATCTGACTGGTAGGGTGTTCATCGTGACGGGCGGATCATCTGGAATAGGATATGAGCTCTGTCGCGTTTTGTACGCTGCAGGAGGCAAGGTTTATATGCTCACTAGAACGAGAAGGAATGCTGAAGAGGCCATTATTCGCATAAAAACCCATTATGCAGGAAAAGACGTAAAGACGGGGAGCTTGCAGTTTATACCCATGGATCTGTCAGACTTCAGAAATGTCAAGGCGGCTGCTCAACAATTCCTGGACAGTGAAGGACCGGACGGCAGGCTTGACACACTGTTCAATAATGCGGGCACCGGCGGTTGGAAGGATGCTCCTAAAACCCCCCAAGGGGACGAATATCATATAACTGCCAATTCGGTCGGGCATTACTTGTTAACGCGACTACTCACGCCCATCCTTTCAAACACAGCAACGAAGTCCCCAAAAGACAGTGTACGAGTCGTATGGGCTGCATCGATCCTCGTTGAGATGACGAGCCCGATAGGGGGGATAACGAAGGAATTCCTCCAGGACCCTTTCAGCGAGAAGCATGCGGGTGTGCTATACGCCCAATCTAAAGTAGGAAACTGGTTTCTAGCTACCGAGTTCTCACGGCATCAATTAGAGTCCGGGCCTTTCGGGTCAGGGATCGTCCACATAGGAGGCAATCCAGGAAGCTATAACACCAACATATGGCGCCATGTCAAAGACTTGATCAAATATTACCTCGTCTACCCTACCCTCCGCGAACCGGTGTATGGCGCATACACATACATGTGGATGAGCTTCTCTGAGGACGTGACAATGGAGGAAGCCATGGCAGGGAACTACGCTACATGCGATGGACGATGGCATCCTGGGCAAAGAGCGGATCTTCTTCTGGCAATAAAGGGGGAACAAGAAGGAGGTACGGGACGGTCTAAGGAGTTTTTTGATTGGTGTGAGGAACGGGTAAAGGACTTTGTGAATTAAGGTCAGGGTTACACATCATGCTGTTATATGATAAGATATGTGGTATACATTTTACTTTACGTTGCGACTTTCCTCTACCTCGGTAATACCTAATCTGTCAGGGGATAACAGGAACAAGAGCCACATTAGGAATAGCGCCCTCTCAGGAAATATATAAAGGGGGCGCAGCCCCCTCGGAGAGGAGTAGAAGGGCAAGCGTTAATAGATCATCTCTACACAACTATCTAGTCCGATACTGCTTCGCAGTAGCCTCTCTAGCATTCACTCTACGTATGACCTCCACCAAGGGACCTTTCTGACATAATCAGAGTTATTTAGACAACAATCTCCTCCTGAGCCGAACAGTGGAATTTGGAGGAATAGCTGTATATAATGGATTCACCCTAAGGGATGAAGAGGTCATCATGAGGACCAGATTGAATTGTATGTTGCTCTTTATCCTCTGAAGGTAGCTTTATCAAGTGGACTTTGCGAAATTGCCGTAACCGACAAAACAATTGCATTCAGTGTGATCTCGTTCGGGCTACCAACATGAATAATGTGTTATATCTAGAAAAGGTCACCAAAGACTTGAACATTGAAAGAAACAACAAAGCAAACAAACAAGTCTATTGGTGGCTTCAGACTTTGTTACTCGTAGCATGAATCAAATAAAGTACCTACCTATATAATAATCTACTTCTATCAGCGACGTAGATTTAAAACGAAGCAGGGAAACGAATCCACCAATCTACCACCGTTAAGACTCTATAATCACAATGGACGGAACCCAGAGAGTCTCTGTTGACGTGCTATGCGAGATCGCAAAGCATCTAGAACTCGAAGACCAGGGCAGCTTGGCACTCGCACATAGGGAGCTACACTCAACGCTGTTCCCTTGGATATTACGACATGCTCTCTTTGACATGGACAGCGAGTATGCTTTGTTGCCGTTGAGATGTGCTGTTGTAACTGATAATGTGCCTGTGCTATCTAAGATATACAATCTCATCAAATCGAACAGCCGGGAGTGCGTCAGGGATTGGAATTGGTATCTAGGCAGTTATTTCTCACTCGATTTATTCGAGCTGTCTATGTGTAGTAGCAGCAAGAGTTTCGAGTTTCTCCTAGACACCATAGAAGATTCAGGAATGATAAACTTAACAGGTACACTAGGATTGGGGCTTGGATACCTGTGGAGTACGACCCCTACGGAGCTGCTCGAGCGCGCCGTCTGGCTTAATAAACTTGAATGTGTCCGCATCATTCTAGATCGTCAACATCTTTTTGATCTTGTCGCCGAGCCCAGACCTTGCCGTCTTTCCCATGAGAAATTCGTGTTAGGGGCAAAACTCAAGGCGCCCGTCGCTGAATATCTGATCGATCACGGTTTTACGTTCCCAGCTGATTCGCTCGGCCACCTGTATAAGCAGGATGGGCATTATAATGCTGACCTGTGCAGGGTGCTAGTTAACAAGGGAGTAATCGAGGTGGACCGGGTGGACCCAGCTCTTGCTGAGGCCTGTGATAGAGGCAACCCGACCGCCGTTGAGACGTTGCTTGAGCTAGGTGCGAATCCAAACGGAGTTGAATATGACGGTGTGTTGAAGCGTCCTATCGATCGAATCCTGGGCCCTAAGAGCTGGCGAGGCATATGGACGGAAGTTGCGCTTGACAAATATAGGTGTATCAAAGCACTAATTGAACACGGTGCGTCAGTATCCGAAAGTAAAGACGCCGTGCACCCAATACACACGCTGTTGAAGAATGTGTGGAGACTGTTGTGTCCGTACGCAAGAGTTGCTGCCGGCGTTGGCAAAGACAAGGCTGTTAACAAAGACCGATTACTAGAGGCGCTGTTAACAATTGATATCGAGCCTTTCGAGAAGCTTTGCGATGTGATGATGGATGCAGATCCGGAATTTGCTGCAAGGGCGAAAGGGCTCAGAGGAAAACAACGGATTGTTAAGCTGCTAAGCCAAGAGAACCTCCGTATGAAATTTAAATGGACGCGCCGCGACCATCGGGTTTTTGAGGGCCTTCCACCTGAGCCCTGGGTCGGTGATACTGACCAACTCGAGGACCCCACATGGAGACGTTCGGGTGCGAGGCAAAGAATGAGTAACGATATGGATTCCCTCGTTTTAGGCTTATCCAGAGGCTATCCAAGCTTGTACAAAGAGCGCCTCTATAACCGTTCTTCATATTTTGATCCTCTTTACTAGGTACCTAGTTAAGATGGAAGGCCTTAAGCAAGCTGTTGTTTTATTATAAACATACATGTAAATACTTTATATTTATGTATTCCATACATGTATCTATATCTACAGACCCATAAAATGAGAGTGAGCCTTACCTAATGTTCTTGTTGGCTTTTGAAAAGAAAATAAGATTTTGGCCCCCAACTGCACCTGTACATATGTACCTGTCAGTCCTGTAATGTACCCGTAGCTGAGCTCAGCGGTGAGGGGCTCGAACCCCACTCACCGAAACCCCTGTTATTCTGCAGGGTCCTAGTGGAGACGAATAATACCTTACTATGTACGTTCCCCCTCTTCATCCTTTGCTTCAGCCCTGCTACAAAGTGGCACGCTTCGTTCCCATCCTGCCATCGTCGCATGCTGACTGACTTGAACATACACAAAAAAACCTTGAGGCTCGGAGTGGTTTGTCGACTTGTCAGCATGTTGCAGACTAGGTACCTATTTCTCGAGCCTTTCCTAATTTATGAGATAATACCACTCACTGACCATGGTGTCTATCTTTCGGTGACGGATCCTTTTCCCCTGCGTCTGATCTTTTCTCTTCTCTCTTCCCCTCTCTTATGAGTTGTCATTCGTGTGTCCTTAAAGCCAAGGATATTTCCTTCCTGTCTCTTCTCTGCTTTTCAGCTCTCTCCTCCTTTCACTTCCTCTTTCTCCCCTGCCCATCTATGAACTTAGTCCCTTCTCTTTCTTGCTTCTTCTATATTGCTTGCTCTGTCGTTTGCTAGCTGTAACGTTACAATAGTTAGTAGCTACCCCTTCTAGCAAAAATAGTAAGCACGATCTATCAATTGATCCAAGTATTGTATTATCCATTCTGGAAAATTTGGAATATGTCGGTCATATTTCCAGCACCGCCCTCGGAGGCCGGATACCTAAACCAGGACGTTGAAGGCCGTACCGTAATGGCCGAAGTGCCCGTGACTCTACCTATGATCCCTAAGAAATCCAAACAACAAACTCCCCAGGAAGCCATTGACGAATTTTGGAGCAAATTCACCACTAAGGCTCCCGGGAAAGGTGTGTTATCCGTAGCCTCCACGTTTGGGACTGACTAACGCTGCCCATTCACCACTGTTAGCAACTACAATCATTCCGCATAACGAATACGCCGAGAAAGCGGCAAAACGTTCAACCAAGGCAGTCGGCACGAACACGCAGACCTCGTACGAAGAAGCCGCCGCTGTCTGCAAGGCCAAGGTCGCCAAAATCGTCAAGGAGTGTCGTAGAGTAAATCAGAAGTATCGAGACCCGCACTTCGATCTTGAGTTCGACTTGAAATGGGGCAGTCGGGATACATTGGAATCTCTCTGCAATACCAAAGAGAAGCCCGACTCAGACTTCAAGCCAAAGAGCGTCAAGCGCGTGGTCGACATCTTCGATAGCCCTAAGTTCTACATCGAAGGTCCCACTGCCAATGACGTTAGGCAGGGCCGCGACGGTGACTGCTGGTTGCTCGCCGCCCTGTGCACTCTCAGTAACAAGCCTAGTTTGATTGAGAGGGTGTGCGTAGCACGCGACGAGCAGGTCGGTGTCTACGGGTTTGTCTTTCACCGCGATGGCGAGTGGATATCCGAGATCATCGACGACAAATTGTTTCTCACGAAGCCGGACTTCGACGAGAGCTTCCTCGAGCGTATTCTCTGGGAAGACCGTGAAAGAATCAACTCCGAGGAGCAATATCGAAAGGCGTATCAGAGTGGATCAGGTGCTCTGTACTTCGCGCAGTGTGAGCACGAGAACGAGACCTGGTTACCACTGCTCGAAAAGGCCTATGCGAAAGCGCACGGCGATTATGCCGCAATCGAAGGTGGCTACACTGGCGAGGGTATTGAGGATCTCACAGGCGGAGTCACAAGTGAGCTCTATACCACCGATATCCTGGACAAAGAATACTTCTGGAAGGAAGAGCTGATGAAAGTCAACGACGAATTCCTCTTTGGGTGTTCTACTGGGATGTGGGGCGTTGGATGGGGCGACCGCAAGGGCATCGTCGAGCTTCATGCTTATTCGATAATGAAGGCCGTCGATATTGATGGTCAGCGGCTTGTTCTATTGAAGAACCCCTGGGGAAAAGGCGAATGGAAAGGCGCCTGGAGTGACGGGTCAAAAGAATGGACTGCCGAATGGCTGGTCAAGCTCAACCATCGCTTTGGTGACGACGGCAACTTTTGGATATCCTACGACGACCTACTTCGCAAGTACCAAGCTTTTGACCGAACTCGACTTTTCGGGCCGGAGTGGAAAGTTACCTCTTTGTGGACTACGCTCTCCATTCCCTGGACACTAGACTACCACGACACGTATTTTGCCTTCACTCTAGCAAAGACTGGTCCAGTTGTTATTGTACTTTCTCAACTCGACGATCGGTACTATCGTGGTCTTGAAGGTCAGTACCGGTTTGAGCTGAACTTTCGTTTACACAAGGATGGTCAAGAAGACTATGTAGTCCGCACCATCAGCTCATATTGCCAGAATCGCTCAGTCAATGTCGAGCTTGAGTTAGAAGAAGGCGAATATACTGTCCTACTAAAGATCAACGCGACTCGCTATATGGACAAACTACCAATAGAGGAGGTGGTCCGCGATAACGCACGTGATCGTAGAGACAAGCTGGTCTCTGTCGGAATGTCTTACGACCTAGCTCACAGCAAGGGGAAAATCATTGAGACGCCCGAAGAAAAGAAGGCTCGGAAGGAGGCAGAGAAGCGCAAAAAGGATAAGGAACGTCAGGAGCTCAAGAAAAAGATTATGGATGCTCGGAACCGAGATCACTACCTCCGCGTCAAGCAACACAATAAACACCAGGAGAAGAAAGCGAAAGCTAAGGCTAAGGCACAGGCTAAGAAAGCTGCGAAAGCTGAGAAGGCAAAGTCTAAGGAAGTTGCTAAGAAAGAAGTAAACGCTCCTGAAGAAGAGCCGCCTGAGACTGAGAAGGAAAAGCACGTTCAAGTGTTGTCGCCGAGCCCGACCCCCGACCCGGATGATTCTAAGAAGGAAGTAGTTTCTGATTCGAGTACCGATCCGAGTGTGGAGACTCCATCCGTAGACTCGGAAAAGTCTCGTCACCCGTCGCCGAAATCTGAAGAACAGCCGGTCGGGATGTCTAAGGAGCCTACGGAGTCGAAGCCGGATGATACGACCGGGTCTGGCGGGATCGGGGATGGAAATGAACCAGCTGCTGGGGGCCCAGAGGGCTCAGAAGATAACAAGCCCAAATCAGACGAAGAAGGTGATATAATAGAAGAAAAGGAGAAAGGCGTAGGGGACGAAGACGAAGAAGAATCGTCCTCCGACGAGAGTGACATCTCGTCTGTCTCTGAGATTAGCGACCGAGAGCTCGACATCGAGCTTGAACGTCGTGCCAATGCACCACTTCCACCTCTTCCCCCACCACGACCCACCAGCCCCGAAGAACCGGACGAGTTTGAGAGCAATCCGTGGAACGCGGTCGCCACAGTCGGCCTACGCGTTTACTACAAAGTGTCCGACGAGGATAAGGATAAGGAGATTGTGAAATTGCGCGTAATCCGCCCGGACCCCTATGCTAAGGACAAGGACAAGGACGAAGATAAGGACGACGAAGAGGACAAAAAGGAGAATGGTGACGAGGACAAACAGGAGGACGTCAAGAAAAGCTCCAAGGGTCTTGATGTTGACGATAGCTCCAAAGATGCCACGCTAGAGGGGAATAACGAACAGCGGAAGAAGAGCATCCTGTCACTAATACCGCCAACTGACTGATGGTAGGTTTTATGGATCATGAGTTATGAAGTATGATTACGAGTATATTAAATAGCTGTTGCCTGCATTCAACACGCAAGGGAGTTTTTAGGGTTAACAAGGCTAAAAGGAGAAAAACAGACTGACATGCAGTCTTGAATAATTATGAACAGAATACTTAGGACGCCGCTCAAAGTTTGAATCTGATCTTTTCTTGACGTGCCCTCTTTTTCAGTATCGGGTTTATAGTGTCATGCTTGTATTCGGGTTCGTCTAATCACACTTTGTCTTTGTTATTGTCAGTTACCTACCTAATTAGCTGATTGCAATATCATATCTCATTTACCATAAGCTTGTAGATTTAGTAGGAATTATCTTCAATCTATAACAGCAGGGGTATCATCATCATTAGGTCGGCACCCAGTCAGCTAGCTATTTTGCATTCCCCAACGCCGTATTTCCCAATCGCTTGCCTATAAACTAGCAAAAAACAACTCAATTCCTCAAAGCAACATGGACGCATCCTCAAAACCCGTCAAGCAGCCTTTCTACTTTGCCCCGCTCCGAAGACTCGACATCCTCCATAACAGCGTCTTCCTCGGAAACGGGGTCCGGATCAGGCAGTTGCGCTACGCGGCCCGCGACGCGCACGAGGAGGACTCGCATGCGCTCGAGCTCCTTCTCGAGCTCGCCGTCGCGCGTCACGAGGTTGGGCTGCACTTTTTCCGCCACGCTTCCTCCACCACCTCCTCCCCCTCCCCCTCTCCCTGCACCGGCGGCGTCTGCTCCCGTGCCGTCTTGCGGGTCCGAAGTAAGCGGCGAAAGGAGGGCGCGCATGCGCCGGAGGCGGTCGAGGCGTGCGCGCGCTTCTTTGCGCCGCGTGGAGAGCGAGGTTAGAGTGGCGGCGAGGTCGGCGTAGCGGTGGGCTTCGGATGGGTGGGCTTCGGCTTGAGAGGGCGAGTGAAGATCCCATGTGCTGGGGAGCGTGGATATGACTTCGTCGGATGCTGGGAGGAATTTAGTAAGGCGACGGTAGATTACGTTGGCGGCGAGGTTAACGTACCGAAGTCGGCGCCGACCCTCAGAAATTTGGCTTCTTCGTCCCCCTTTTTACTCGCTGTGCTACCCTCGTCGTCCTCTTCGCCGTCGGCCCCTCCTCGGCTGCCGCTGCTATCTCCTCGAACGGCCTTCTCAGCTGCTTCCAAGTACAAAGCCTCGATTTGCTCTGCGACATGCCGGCTCGCTTGAGGCGCATATACGCGACGCGCGTGCTGCTGTAATGTGTGATTCGCGCGGTAGAGGACTTCGTCTACTACTCTGTCAGAAAGTCCGCCTTCTGCAGACGAGGAGTTGGAAGTTCGCCATGCGGGGCTTGGAGCGAGAGCTTGGGAGAGCTGGAGGGTTTGCGCGGTTAGGAAGGAGGATTTGTGGGCGAGGATGGTGGGGGGTGCCATTGTTTTGGGAGGCTTGTTCGTTTGGCTAGGTCCGAGATTTATAGAATCATAATTGAGGGCTAATACATTGGTTTATCTATTCAACGTCGTCAATGGGTTCCGCGAAAAATAGATAGGTGAGAAATCGCGTCGCGTCCTTGGGAATTGCCCCGCGTTTGCGATGGATCTTTCCGACCCACTGCGGGGTTCAGTACAGGTGGGGTTTCAGGGGCACAAGAAGTGACGGGGCAGCGGGAGTCAACCTTATCCACTTCAACTTCCGTGCTCACAATGAATTTATCTTTGAACTTCAGCAGCGAATTATACGATATAACCTCAAGTCTTATTCTCTTACATTCTGTTCACGAGGATTTTGAGTCGTTTCGGGCAGCTTATGGTAAAAACGTTGAGGGCGGGAAAAGCAAGCTACACCTCAAGCTACCTAGCTACTCATATCTGGCCCTGTATAAACTGAGTCGTCTATGAATCCTCTTTACCTATTCTAACAATTCAAGTCTATTTTTCTTTTTCGTTCTACTATTGCATATCAAGTATTGGACTCCCATCTACTTTAAATAAAAGTCTCATTCTACTCATCATCAGAATTCATATCATTCCGTCGTTGGCAAGTTTCTAGGTAGTTAGATAGGTACTTTAGGTATCTATCACAGTCCAGTCCACCAGAAAGTCTCAGCCACTTTGAAGGAACCTTTAACAGCTTTGCCCTGCTCCAACCTGCTGCTATCGCTAACGATAACCTCATACTCACCTTCCTCGGCGCACCATTCGTCTCGCTCCTCGTCCCAGTAACTGGCCGCATATCTGCTCGCTACTTTCACGGTAACTGTCTTGGCTTCACCAGGAGCCAGTTCTACCTTGGCAAAGCCCTTGAGCTCCTTGATCGGCCGGTTCACCTTAGCTTTCTGCTTTGGTGCCACATAAACCTGCGCCACCTCGGCGCCCTTCACGCTACCCGTATTCTTGACAGTAACAGACACGATCAGCTCTCCATCCTTATCACTCACAGACAGATCTGAGAAGCTGAAAGTCGTGTAGCTCAAACCGTGTCCAAACGGAAATAGAACTTCCCGATCTACGAATTCGTAGAAGCGGTAGCCAATGTAGATATCCTCGCCATAGATTACACGGCCACCCTCAGTCCTATAGTTCAAGTACGCCGGATTGTGCTGGACACGAACGGGGAAACTCAAACTAAGCTTCCCCGATGGGTTTACATCGCCGAAGAGAATATCCGCTATGGTATTTCCTGTCTCGTTTCCTCCATACCAAGCTTGGATAAGACCATTCACGTCCTTGATCCAAGGCATCTCCACCGGTGTGCCGGACTGCATGACCACTACCGTTTTGGGGTTGGCGTTTGCAACTGCAGCAATCAGATCATCCAAGCCAGGAGGGAGACTCATATCGGTGCGGTCATTGCCTTCAGTCTCCCACTCGGCATTAAGACCAGCACAGATAATGACTTGGTCGGCACTTTTGGCGAGTTCAACAGCACGAGAAATCTCAGCCTTAGGATCAATAACCTTGCATCCACCAATTCTGAGTGCGCCACCATTGAGAAGAACAGCACCACCTCCAAGTTTAGATGTTGGGCTTGAGCCGAACGTGACCTTAAAGTTGTGGGTCTTCCCCTTCTCTAGCTTATAGAATCCTTTCTCCTCAACTGTGGCGCTGCCGAAGAATGCCTCGCCTAACGTTTGCTTTTCGGTGTTGTCAACGACCAATTTGTCATTGATATAGAGATTAGCCGAGCCAGATACGACGACCCCGAATTCCCACGTGGCGTCTTCCTCGGCAACCAGGGATCCTTCAAGTGTCGCGTACCATAGAGGACCTGTCAAATTAGGATTCTCGTAGTCGATTAAGAGCATTTCCGTCTTCAGAATCTCCAACTGGTCAACTGGTTGTCTGTCCGAGACTTCCGGGCCTTCCGTGTAAACCTTCATGGTCATTCCTTGTTCACCCTTGGTTGATTTGGTAGAATAGCCAAGGAGAGGCAATAACTTATGTGAGTATTGACCGATTGTATAATCTGGTGGCGAGGATAACTTGCTACTGATACCTTCGAACGGAGTTACAGCATAGTAGGCTGCTAAAGACGCGGATCCTCCTCCGTGGTATGTTGCAACCTTAGCATTGGGTCCAATAACCACTGTCTATTAGAGTCGAAAATCACCAGTCAGTATGAGAGAAATATTCCTGAGGGCCGAGGATTAAATAACGTACCTTGCTACCCTTTTTCAGGGGCAAAACACTTCTCTCGTTCTTTAGTAACACGATTCCCTCATTGCCTATCCACCGCAACAACTCTCTTGTCTCTGGGGTATCAGCTGTTCCTTCTGGGGCGTTTTCTTTGACGCCGCTAGCAGCACATTTCTTGATGAATTCTAACATGGCCTTCACTCGCTGATCCAAAATATGTGTCCGAACCTTGTCGGTCGCAACATTGAACTTGAGTGGCTCACCCCTGAACCGTGGTGGCCCAGGCATCTCAAGGTCCAAGCCAGCCAGTGCTGCCTCCGTAGTGCTATATGTGCCATACCAATCGCTCATAACCATTCCGTCCCAACCCCATTCTCCACGCAGCATTCTATCCAGAAGCTCAGGGTTCTCGCTACAGTATATCCCATTGACTCCATTATAACCTGTCATAAACGAAGCTGGATTGGAATCGCGAACCACTAGCTGGAACGGTAGCGCGTAGATTTCACGCAATGCTCGTTCTGTGATAATGGCTTGAACAGCATTTCGCTTGTGCTCGTGGTCATTGCAAACGAAATGCTTGATAGTGGCCTGGACTCCTGTCGACTGAATACCTCTAATGAGTGCAGCGGCTCCCAGACCAGCTAAGAACGGGTCTTCACCAAGCGATTCGAATCCTCGGCCACCAAGGGGCCCTCGCTGCATGTTTATAGTAGGTCCTAAGATCGCGTGTGCTCCCTTGACCTTAGCCTCCTCTCCCATCTTTTTTCCTGCTTCTTCTAAAAGCTCTTGGTTGAAGGTGGCACCTAATCCGGTTCCACAAGGAAAGCAAGCAGCTTTGACGCCATTGAAGAATTTCGTACCACGAACACCATTAGGTCCATCGCTTAAGCGTAATGAAGGGATGCCATGTTCTGGAAGACCTTTAGTATGCCAGAAGTCAACACCTGCTAGAAGATCAACCTTGTCGCTCATGGAGAGCTTCTTAAGCACTTGATCCACGTTGATGTCCGCCATATTTACTGCAATTCGAGGGACTTAGTGGGACTTATAGGGGAAGGTAAGTAACTATAACACTTCCTGATGCGGAACAAAGACACAAGAGGGAGGAAGAAGGAAAGGGGAATGGAGGAGGATTAGTATTTTGCTTATTCGATTACGAATTTGCTACCACCTTTATAGCCCAACGCCAATCCCGCTTCTACCGCGTACTACTCGCTTACTTCATGCAAGCTCCAACCATGGATCATAATTACTACTAACTTCTCGCCAACTTCGACCAACAAGATACGGGATTCAAGGTAACTCGTTACTTGGCAGAGATATATCGCGGGGTTCATATAGGACTCGGCTCTCTCGTACCGTCTCCTTCTCTGTGACCCTCCAGGCAGGAAACGCCCCGAACGTGTGCAATTGTGACCCTCAACACCGGAACGTAATCGGGGGCAAGCATGCATAGGGACAATGGTGAAGGGTTCATTCAATGGAGTTTAGATCGGCGCCGGTTTGCGGCCCGGCAACCCCGTCGCTCGCCTCGTTGGCCGTCTACATGACTCCTATCCCGAACTTTTGCCAGTAGTGTGGGAGAAAGGGGCTCCGAGGTTTCTCCAATCCAACCACCGGCGGGCTGGGATAGCTAGTTGACAGGGAACCCGATTCGAAAACATGGAAGAGACATGTACCGTCCTGCAAGGTACTATTACACATTGATATTCGCAATGTTATTCCACCGGGTAGCCTGTATACTAAGGTTATGACATATAGCGGCGAATAGGACCGATCGCTTAGTTAACTGGTGCCCGTCGATTATCAAAGAATGGGTAATCCTCGTGATCTGCTCTGAGGATCCCGAAGAATCTTCGTCTCTACCTTTGACTACCCCGTTCCGTATTCAGACGTAAGACATGATTGAGTCCCCATTTGCACACATTAAGATAGCACATGGTGAGCGGTAAATCTACCTAGGTAGGTACCTGTTAGCATAATACACTAGATATGCCTTGGACATTATGTTATCATATGCTCGTAGTATACTTGATACTCTAGTAAGCCGTACGATTAAATGATGGTGTGGTGATATCCTGTATCTTTCTACAGCTGACCACGGACTGTCTTTCATCAAAACGCTGCATACCTAAGCAGATATTCCCGCTCCAAGAGAAACCCGGACCACGTACACTCGTAGTCATAGCCAGAGCTTAGATTCACGGTATCTAGCCTACTAAACTACACCTAGCATTTGTTTTCCTCCTGTATGGGTCGCCAGTTTTTATACTTCGTGTTTCTCGAAGAGTATCAAGTTAAACAGCATATTCGCATCGCTAGTTACCTACCTACGTGGAAGGCCCAGGGATGGCGGATACAGGTCCGCTCGTAGAGTTGATACCCCTATATACGTGATGCGATCCACTGGCTGATTAGATAAGCCTGTGCCCTGTATGGCTTACCCACTTCATATTTGAGGGTAACTTGACGGTAGTTGCCTCATGTACCGGAGGTGTGCGGAGTATTTGCAAGCGCAACTAAAATAGAGACCTCCGGGATTCGTTAGCTTTTTCGAAGGATATTCAGAATGGCTTGCAATGTGATAACACTGTGACTAAATCGACCTTCACTATCCGGAAAGCCCGGTCGCCGTCAACGTTAATCATGTGGTATATAAAAAACGGGAATATAAGTCTTCCGGGAGCTGTTCAACGAGCGAATGTGGCGCGAAATCCGCGGTGTACAAGCCAAAAATACGGGGAATTGCAGACCGGCTTTAGAACGCGTCAGTAATAAATTAGCTAAGCACTAATTTGCCGAGGGAGCTATACTGAAGCAAGATATCCTGCCAGCCTACGTCTCGCTTAGCAACTGAGGTACAGTAACATGGTGGTGCGAACGGCTCAACTGAATGATCCGTTTTGGTTGCCATTCCCGCGGGATTGGTGCGGCTTGCAAGGTCGCAGCAGGGTTCAGGGACAATAGCGTTGACGTCAAATGGGTCCTAGAAATCCAAGCCGAGGTGACCCTCCCTCAGGGTTGCCTTAAAGCCGTTTTGAGTATTGTCTATAATGGGGCAGATATGGAGTTAACCAGCCAAATCAGGATCGTGACCTTGAGGTGGCATGGGTCGCGCTAGGGGCGTATAAATGAAGCCACCGCCATGTGGTAGCTGGGACTTTCAGATCGTTTGAACATCTCGATATTCCCATACTCACTACTCACTTTCCTGGCTTGCAATATACTCTGACGACTTCCTAAGATTCTAAAAAAAGAAAAAAAAAACGAACCAGTATACTAGCCTCATTCCGAGCCCACCACAAGCGCAATGGCAACATCCCACCGAGTTCTCCTTACGGGAGCGAACGGCTACATCGCGCAACATATCCTGTCGCAGCTTCTTGAAGCAGGACACTCTGTGCGTGCCGTTGCTCGGTCGCAATCCAAGATAGAAACTCTCAAAAAGTCGTTCGGCAAGTACGTCGACACTCCACAGCTAGACTTCGGAGTTGTGCCAGATATCACTACTCCGGGCGCCTTTGATGAAGTCTTGGTGTCTACTCCTCCGTTCGATACCGTCATGCACACGGCCTCGCCCTTTTTCATGCGCCCGGTCGACAGCACCGATTTCCTAGACCCAGCCGTCAAAGGCACGACGGAAATCTTGTCGGGCATCACCCGCGTAGCGCCTAGTGTAAAGCGTGTCATCGTCACATCGTCCTTGGCTGCTATTGCTGATCTGGCCGGCAACCCTCTTTCGAATCCGCCCAAGACATACACAAGGGAAGATTGGAACCCCGTGACATACGAGCAGGCCATAGCCACGCAGAACCCTATGATCACATACCCCGCGAGTAAGAAATTCGCCGAGAAAGCGGCGTGGGACTTCGTCAAAGAGGGCAAAAGCAACTTTGAGCTGGTGACACTGTGTCCTCCAGCAGTCTACGGCCCACTCTTCGATCCGTCGCAGATCGCAAAACCAGAGGACCTGAATGAGAGTACCGCGATGATCTATAAGTTGTTCTTACGCCCTGACCTGAAGTCGACGGATCCCGTACCTACGACATTTCTTTATCTCTGGATTGATGTGCGTGATCTTGCGCGCGCTCATCTCCTCGCCATGACGGTTCCCGAAGCCGCAAATAAGAGATGGTTCACCGTTGCGGGCGACGTGAGTTTTCAGGAGATGGCTAATTACCTGCGAGAGGCGCTGCCGGAGAAACGAGATGTAATCCCCATAGGCGAGCCAGAGAACACGAAGAAGCCAGAGGGATGGTACGGCACAAGTGCCCCCGAGGTCGAGGAGGTGCTGGGTTTAAAGTATAGGTCTGCGGAAGAGTGTATCAAGGATCTAGCACCGCAGCTCGTCGAGATCGAGAAAAGGGCGGCAGCAGCAGCATCTGCGTCTGCGCCTGCATCCTTGTAGGTAGGATATATTCAGTCATCGTTTTCCTTGTAGATAGATTTGAATTCTTTTTATAAGGTAATGTCCACTCTGGAGTTTGAATAAGTTAGAAATAGATAATCTAGGAGGGCATGATTTAATTGCACTTGAATGTTCCACAACATTAGGACCAGTGGAGTAAAGATGAAGGTAACACCGACGGTCGCATAAGTATAGGTAATGTAGCGGGTTATTGCTTCCTCTCTCGAATATCATGAGATAATTGCCTAAAAGTGGGGTAAGCATAGATAGCGTGGTACCTTATCGTAACTTCTCTAAACTCTCCGAAACCTATAAATGTACAATATTCTAGGTACCTACATGTAGGCATCCATTGTGGGGCTTTATCCTCAAACCGTTTGTCGTTTGTCCTCGACCTCGTCACTTATTAAATTCAAAGACGCCAGATATAACCTTGAATATTAATTTGAAAGAATCGGAATATAAATCTCCATCCTCCAGGCTTCACTATGAAATTTGTTTTAAACTGAAACCTTTCATTCTTGCTGGTTGTATGTAGACCTCACAACCCGTGGTCACGCGTCCCATTTATTACTCTCATTCCATCTTCCAGTCCGGCTTGTTTGCAGTTTTACCAACTTGATGTCGTTCTCGACGCTATCCTGTCTTCGTCAAGATGGCAGATAATGAGGCGGACTATGATTTCCAATCCATGGTAAAAGAAGCTGTCACAACATGGTATTCGCAGCACAACAATGATTCCGATCATACCCAGCGTAGCCGTGAGTACCTAAGTCTATCAGAACTATCTATGAACTCCCTCACCATAGTGTAACTCATGTCTTGTTCCAGGTGATACTCCCCAGCAAGCCATTTCTAAGCAAAGTACCGACGAGAACGGAGCGTCGGTACCAAATGGCACAGGAACCCGTAGTGGAATGACTGCCTGGCAAAGCACAGTGGAAGCTTTGCCGAATGACCTAAAGAGTATTCCACTTCCCATTCACCCGCTCGCCCAAGCTTTGGCGGAACAGCCGACCTTGCGTCCGGTCGAGTGGAATCCATACCGCCAGCAAGGTGGTTTCAAACCCAGGACAGCTACCGACTACTGTTCCATGATGATCTATGTTTCGGGCCAAGTCAACCCAAATCCATGTCGCAATTGTCGATTGAAGAATGGTCCTTTCACAAGCTGTGTTGTGGCACCTCCCTCAGTTCTCGCACTAAGTAGTCTGAAGCACGCGTGTGCAAATTGCACCTACCAGAACCAACATAAAAAATGTACAAATCTCCCTATTAACGATGAGGAATTAGTGGCAAAAAGTCGGATAGCTAGGTCGTCTTTGAAGCTTAAAAATTCTACCCCGATGAAACCTCCTGGACGGAAACCCAAGGCCATCACCGATAACAATGACATCTTCAAAACAAAGTACAAACCGGATCAGGGGTACATGGTCCGTAAGCCGACCGCGCAGAGCATTTCAGCGGAATCGTTTGCCGATAAGCTACGTCAAGCTCGTTCGTGGTCTCCAAGGTCTCGACGACGAATGCAGGCCGAGGCGATGCAGTGGCAAGCAGCAATCATGACGATAGAGGCAGAGGATACGTATAATTCGCCCAAATATCATCCTCCCGAAGGACCTGGAGCACGTCGAACTCCTATTTTACCTACTGGTTTGCCACCTGCTTCACAAACTCCCACGCGCCCTCCCGCGACATCGTCAATAGTTCCTGCACCTACTTCTACTCCCTCTATGCAAGGATCACTAGTCGATATGGAGGCTGAGGAATATGATGAGGACTATAACCCAAAGCAGATGGAAGATGGTGAAGATGAAAACGTAGAGGAGGGCGATTACGAAGGCGCTTCGTGGGTTGGCCTTAACGACGTGGAACCTGAGGTGAAGCCTCCACTCTAGAAAGGCTGAATCTAGGTAAGCCAGGAGGCCATGTTAACCATTTCTCAATGTAGACTACTTGTCGTAGGCTACTATTTGCTGTTATTTTAGCAGGCATTGATACCCATAATTACTTCAATCATATATGTATATTGCTGATAATGTAAATAGAATTTTGGAACCTGCTAAGCTGGTCTTATTCTTGGCTCGGCCACTTTGCGTCGTGCGTCCCTCTCAAGCAACTACCTAAATCATATCCCAATTTTGTCGTCTCATACGTAGCTGCGGGCCCGACAAATACCATCTCCTCGTCAGGCACACCAAGATCGGCCTTGATAATGTTGAAGTATCTTGGGTTGAACAACTCTGGCACCTTCTCTGGCAAATCGCTTAATAACTACCAAATGGAATTAGCAGACCGTTCACATCCCGCAGAGCACAAGCACTCACCACTCTCATTTGCCTGTGTATATCGTCGTAGGATCGCAATCTCATCTTTGGCCACATCTTCCGTAATGACTGCTGTACCTCCGGGCTTTGCGTTCCGAGAGATATCAAAAAGCTATTGAGCTGGTTCAGCGACATTGACACGAGATAATTGCCTCCTTTCTTCGCTCTCTTGTCAAGTGCGTTCATGATGGCTATGCATCCCACAATGCCGGTCTGGAAGTCGGAGTTAGGCAAGAACGGCATTATGGGCTCGTCCGAATCCCACATCCGAGCGAAAAGCCACGCTATGCCGGTTACCGCGTCGCTGATCTGCTGCCACCCGCTGCGGTGCTTCCACGGCCCCTTCCAGCCATAGCAATTCTCGCGCGCGTACACTATACCTTTGCCCCGTCTCTTGGCTATTTCGTGTACGTATGCAGGGCCGAATCCTAATTTTTCAAGAGCGCCCGGGCGGTAACCGTCGAGAACCACATCTGCATCCTGGATCAAATGCAGTAATGCAGCTCGGCCTTCTTCGGTTTTCAGGTCGAGATGCGTGTCCCGCTTGCCGAGATTGCTCTCCATGAGCACGATACCTAGATCTGGCAGCTTCACGTTAGATACCCTGACTACGGTAGCACCGAACAGTGCCGCCAGCTTGGCCATCGTTGGACCGGCTATGGCTCGAGTCAAATCGACGATCTTGATACCCTCTAAGGGCCTATATGTCTTCGTGTTGACCTTTGGCCACGACACCGGCGGTAGCTTCTCGTGAGGAAATTCTTCTAGCAAATACAGCCCATCATCAGCCACAGCTTTGCCCTGTTCAGTCTCGCGGTACTCTTCGGGCTTAAGGCAAATACCGCCCGCCTGTCTCCAGTACTCGTTAGTCTCGATATCGAGCCACTCGGCATCGAATTGCCGGACGCCTTCGGAAATGCCATTGATAGCCTCCATCTCGTCGCTAACGTTCTTGTGAGTCGGCAACCCCAGCATTCTCAAGCTCCGGTCCGAGTTTAGTCCCCCGTGCAGATGGAACCATCGCCCGTCGCGTGTCGGGTATAAATTTGTTACCAATCTCCTCCAGAACGTGAACTGTTGCGTGGTGTCATATATGCTATACCGCTTCACCAGTGCCGGGTCCGAGACAGGTTTCCCGCCGACCCGCATCAGCCAGAAGGACATCAGAAAGATGGATGCGACATCGCTGTTAACAACGACTTTCTGGGTAGGGAGATTATAACGCTCTGAAGCAATGGCATTGCCGAAGGTAGCTAGGAGAGCCCAAAGCGCTGCGCTTAGTTCGGTGCATTTTACCGGGGCAGGCAAGAAGGGTTCGGAAACGGCCGAGGTGTCGAAGGATATGCGTGATGCTGCAGCTTTGACGGAATCCGGGATTTGTAGGCGCGAGTCCGTTAGCAGGACTGAGTGTAAGATGCGAGAGGCCTCCTTTTGGATTGTGTAGCTTTCTTTTAGCTCTGCCATCGTGAGTACTGCTCTATCCTGTTCGACTCATGTGTTTGGCTAGCTTCCCCTTAGCTACGAACTTGTTTCTGCGAGAAGAGGTCACATACACACATGCATATAGTTATAAGCTTAGCCGATGAGGTATGCTCGCCAATGCTTGCCTATACAAGGTAGGACCGAGTAACCAGGCGAGATCCCCAACATCCTGCGGGGAAGATGCAGGACATGCCGCCGAGTAGTATTTTATCCGCGGATTTGGGCTTACATGCATGAAATTTGCGTCGGTAGATACGATCCAGCTAAATGCTGTGTATCCACATGCTCTATGTGATGGTGCTTGTTATTCTCTATTCTCGGCCGCTTCGAAAACTTCAACGCCAACCCGTAT
The DNA here is from genome assembly GCA_023628415.1 of Hypoxylon sp. PDH2405. Taxonomy (NCBI): domain Eukaryota; kingdom Fungi; phylum Ascomycota; class Sordariomycetes; order Xylariales; family Hypoxylaceae; genus Hypoxylon; species Hypoxylon sp. PDH2405. The sequence goes on along the minus strand of JAMAKT010000082.1, from coordinate 28,887 downwards.
TTTTAAATATCTTAAATTGAATATACAGTTTCTGTCAACGATCATGTTACGTATAATCACATGTACATACGTCATCAGCTTCCGCTAGAGCTAGATCGGGCTTGTGTCTCAATTGAATTTTCTTTTCTGGGCCTTAGACACTTCACGTTAGCACTTGCTGTAGGTAGGTAGATTACAGTCTCTGGTGCCTCCCCTATAAAGAAACCACACGATGCTTCATAGAACTGTAACTTCCTTGTACCTCTAATACCTTCCAACCTATAGAGTTAAGCCAGAAACGCCGTCCCTCGATGAATCCAACCTAAATATCCCCCACACAATTCTTCTCACCATGCATCTTACCCAAATTCATAACATGTTCAACTCCCTGTCACCCCAACCTATTCAAGGGGCTTCATGGCTCTTCTCAGATCGATATAATGTTCTAAGAGTTCGAGATCTTGGACTTCTTGGGAATTTATTATATTCGGTATCATAGAACTGGAAATGGCGTCTGATACTCGGAGCTCAACAATGAGTTCCTCCCCTATTCCCTTTGAAGAACCCGACGACTTGACTCTCGACCTCCAGCCAGCGCCACTACGTCTCCCTCAACGTAAAGTCGAGGCTAATCTTGATGGTTCTAACTCTGTCGACAGGGAACAGATGTCCACTGTAGAAGATGATACATCTATCCCCCATACCCGTCAAGACAGCCTCACTTGTCCGCCTCCAGCAGCCCTCACCAAGGCTCCATCGCAGCGTCGTCCTCCAGCACCGAAACTAGGGCCACTTGTATCCAAATTCGAGATTCTTGACGCATTAAACAATGCCGAGACCGCCTCCTTACCCAAGACCAAGCCGAGTGCGATTCCTCGAGCTCAGGGAACTTTAACGCGAAAAGGCGCACTGGTTGAGTCTCTGAATCAGATTACCGCTGAGGAAAACCATAACGGTGCTGGTTACTCTTCAGACGTTTCGCCGAGACAAGTTGCGTCCCCACCCCCTAGAGTAAATAAATCGAAGCTTCCAGTCAGTACGATGTTCAAATCCGCGAGAGGCGAAGACGACGTACAGGCGGGTCTTCACCTTCATCATACGGAAGAGGGTAACGTATCCTCCGAGAAGAGAGAAAAACACCCGGAACGTCAAGTTCTTCCTACTTCGGGATTGAAAGATGGAGGTCTTGGGCAAACCACATCTTACGACGTCACTTCTCATACACACAAATGCCCTGGATAGGATCCTAGGCTTCTTGAAGACCGTAGAAGAGTGTTTGAACCCAAAAGCAGTGAGTTCGCCGACAGATGCTCTACAATTGTGAGAGAAAGTGAAACGGCTGAGCCAATAGCGCAACCCCCCTTTTCCAAACCAGCTGATTCAACCCTGGAACAATCGAAGCCTCAGGAATCGGTCCCTAATCTGAAGGGTTCGTCACCGCAACGGCTTCCAAAATCGAATCACTCTCAGCGCAATTCCCCATCCAAATCAAAGCCACAAGCCACTTCTGCCAGTTCCCTCAATTCACCTCAGAAAGCAAGCACCAACGGTGGTGCACGAGATCATCGAGTGGTTGAGGAGCCACCGGCGAGAAAACAAGAACCATCAACCCCCTCCAAGAATCCTTTCAGAAGACAGCGACTAAGCGTTGCGGATCTTCGAAAGTCCTTCGAGCAAAGCACGCAACCATCTAGAAACACGCCAAAAACACCCACTAAATCTAAGTCACCCTCGGAGAAAACACCCACCCGTAAGAGCAACAAGGAATTGTTTCATTCTTCGGCATCTACTTACCGAGGAAATCCTGCCTCAGTCAGAACATCAAGGCAGGAAGATAACACTACTGTGCAAACTCCTCCGAGCGTCGTGGGAAAAGCCAATCAGACCAGGCCAAGGAACAAGACGCCGGAACAGTCTTTACGTACAGCGCGCGCCCTTGATACCACAAGTCGTGCCCCTACATGGTCTCTTCCAAGAAGTAGCCGGTTTCGTCGAGGAGGACCTCATAATTTCGACGGGGCGATATCGCTTAAACATGAGGATACGAGGGATGGAGACAACCTGGGTGAAACCAACGTGGCTGGTATTTTTGATTCTCCAACAATTCGAGATAGCAAGAAGTCCTCCCGTACGAGTCTCATTCATCAATTCTTCCGCGGAAGCCCAAGAACCGATCCTCGAAGTGTCCTTGCGGGCGAAAAACTCGCCGACCGAACAATAGCGCTAGGGGAAACTGATAGGACTTTAGAGGGGCAATCAAAGTCGGAGTTTCTGGCAAGATGCACAGGCAGAGTATCCGATCTTCGAAAGATTTTTGAGCGGTCTGCGGCTAAAGGCTCATCTCCAAACTCGTTCAAACCATTCTGGCAAAATCGAAGTCGGAGTAAACAAGTACCCGAGGTAGATGAGATTCCTCCCGTGGACTACGGCCCAGCTGAATCCCCAAGCACATTGGTTATACACATGGCCCCAATAGAGAGGATACCAGTCCCTGAGCTGACTACAGAAATCCCAACATGTGATTTCTCCTGTGACTTCACCGAGACATTCGGCAACGCAGGGTCAATAAAACCGAAAGCGCAGTTCGATAGCCAGGCAGAGGAAACTCCGTCATCCAAACAGGAATCTCCAGTTAAAACCCGCATCCAACATTTTGAACGACTCGAACGTGGCTCTCCAGCTACTCATCCGGCTCCGTATTGTCGAGCTAAGTCTTACGACGCGAATCTTAACTCTTCTTTCAAGGAGAAAGAAAATGACCCTAAACGAATAAAGACTCGAGTTGGTTGGCGCCCATTCAGGCAGCGAAGTGTAGAGCTGTGGCGACGAATCTCGAATTCTTTTCGGCCAGCTGTTGGCGGGCATGATAGCACTCATAATGGAGAGCAGGCTGGCTCGAGCGATTTCGTTGATACTAATGAATCCAAATCAGACTCAGTGCGTCGCGGACTACGATATTGCCGTTCAGATATCTTTGGTTACCATCTATACCGTACGTCCGAAGTGGTTCGTTCCCAAACTTCCTCTTCACGTAGCGGGTCGAGCATTAGTACCAATGAGGAGTTGGCTAGAGAGTCCGAAATGCAATCACCGTATCTGACCTATAGGCGACCATCACCCAGCCATCTACCAATGCGCAGAACTTTCCCATTTCTAGCTCGTATGTCAGATGATTTAGGGGGTGCGGATGAATTCAATGATTTCGGGTTCGATGGTTCGATGCTATCCAAAACAATTCGACGTCGAGATAGGTCGTCGACTACACACGTATCACGGAAAGGGCATAAATCTTCATCCTCGCCTGCACCCAGCGGCGATCCGAGCACCCTTTCGAAAGTGGTAACGCAGCAAACGACAGCAGAACGCAAGCGCCGTCGACTCGAGGAGAAAGAACTTCGACAAAAGGAAAGAGACGCCAAGAGGGAAGAGAGGACGAAAGCAAAGGGTAAAGAAAAGGAGACGGGAGACGGTTACGATGAGAATAACGGGCAAGGGGCTAGTGAGGCATTGGATAAGGGGAAAGGAAAAGACACAGGAGGTAAGAAGAAAGAAAGAAGCTGGAGCACGAAGACGGCTTCGGGGTTTGTCGTGCGCCAAATCAATGACATAAAACTGAAGCATCCAAAACCTAGACGGCCAGGCCAGGTCAAGAAGATAGTTAATATGTACAAGGAGAAGTCCACCAGTGGGATTAAGCTCGGTAAGGGGAGTGGTGTTAGCTCTGGGTCTGGTGCTGGCGGTGCTTCTGCTGGAGCGGCAAATAACTCAACTGCTCAGTAGACTGACACTGGCTGTCTGATACTCATAGGACATTGACGCGTGGTCTGGAGAAGGAGGACGTACAAGATTGGCTACTAGGCCGTAGTGGATTCAAGTCATCGCATGGTTAGGGGAGAGGGATAGGAAAAGGGAGACAGCCATGAACAGTAGACGTAATTAGCTTATTGAGTATTAGATATCCTGACGATTAGACAATCTTGAATCGATTAGCCGATCGTAGCGAACGTAATACTTGAGACGTACGAGTTGCCTGGCATCATAGAATAAGTTATTGAGTCGTGCTTTAAGTCTCGAATCATATCATTCTCACGAGGTATCTGGCTGCCCGGCTGCGTAATGCTTCCAATCCATTAACATTGCCATCGTCGCGTTCCAGGTGTTTATAGCATGGTTGGTATCTTAAATACATGTGCGTTCGCTTGCTCTTGCATGACTCCAGTATAGAAATACTAACGTATGTTCTTTCTCCATCAATCAGTTCATCTCAACTCAGTCCAACTCAGTCCAACCCGCCAATTCAGCTGTTACGATGCTAATTACACCAACACACCCAGCTCCCCCCAACAACCAAACCCTAACCCTAGATGATCACAAACCATCAGGTACTCCTACCCTCCCTACCTTATCCAACAAGCCCCATCCCCCGCCCAATCTTCTTCGCATGCGCCTTCTTCAAAAACCACTCCCGCGCCAGACTCCGCGTCGTCTTGGCAAACACAGCCGGACTGATCCTACCCCTCTCGACCGCGCGTCCCAGCACGAAAATCGCATCGCCGAGCGCGCGCTCCTCGGCCACTACATCGTACAGCTGGTTCGCGGCGACGGTGGGCGCGACGAGTAAATCGTCGATGGGCGGCGGCTCGCGGGTCCGCGCGCTGCTGATCACGCGGTCGGCTTCCTGGAGTGAGGATTGTAGGATGGAGGTGTTGGAGGCGAGCATGGCGGAAAGCGGGGTCAGCGCCGCGGAGTCGGATTGCAGGTTCTGGAGCGCGGTGAGCATGGCGTTGCGCTGGGCGGCGAGACCGAGGAGGGAGGACTCGTTTTGTTGGCGGGCGCGTTGGCGGAGGCTGTGTAGGGTTTGGGCGAGTTGTCGGAGAAGGGCGTCCTTTTCGGGGTTTGGGGGGATGGGGGGTGCGGCGAGGTTTGTTGAGGGGGAGGGGAGGGCGAGCGAGAAGGGTTCGTCCATTAGATCTGGGGGCGGAGGAGGTTTGGGCTTTGGTTGCGCGGGTGGTTGTTGGGGTGGTGCTTGCTGCCAAGTTGGAGGGGCGCCAGTGTATGATGCTGGGCCCGCGGGAGCAGCTGCGGTGTAGGGAGTAGGTGTCACGGGAGATATCATAGATGTACGGCGCGAGTCCTGCGGTGAAAGTCCTGGTGGAGGAGGACCGCCCTGTTGGTACGCAACTTGCTGTTGAGGTTGATACTGGACATTCGGGGGCGGTTGTTGGTAGGCTTGCGGTGGCCCTTGCTGAGGCGGTAGAGGAGGCGCCGCGTCATATCTAGAGAGCCGGTTTGATTGTGGTGATTGCGCCGCCGGCGGTTGCACACCATAGCTCGATCGTCGACGAACCTCGTCTGGTAGAGGTGGCAGGGGTGGCCGTGCGGGGCCGTCGGGGACGGGAGACGGGCCCGATACCACCTGAGGTAAGTCGCTGCCTTTCGGGGGAGGTGGCGGCGGCTTCGAGTCGTTTGTATGAGGGGATGGAGTTTGCTGAGGAGCCTGCCTCGCCATATTAGGGGGTAAAGGAGGAACCGGTGGGGGTGTTGGTGTTGGAGTAGGTTGTTGCGGCGCGGGACGAAGTTGTTGTCGCGAGACCACCGGGGGCTCCTTTGCGAATATGTCTCTCAATATTGCAAGAAAGTCTAGTAAGGAAGATTTCTAGTCGAGTAATTCTTAGTACATCCACGCCATAGTATACCAACCAACGCAGAAGAGACACTCACATCCCAAAACTCAGCCCAGCCCACGAGATAAGGGTGGTATATGCGACCTTGAGGATCGACATGTTGACCTGGTCGCACCATCATATTCTCGGTGGGCGTAACATATCCTAACGGCGCCTCACGTGGATAGGCATGCGGGATCCATATCGAAATAGGGAATCGGTACGTGGTCCCGCGGAAGATAACCGGTATAGTACCGGAGAGGTGTAGGAGGAGGGCGGACACGCCATTATCGAAAGCTAGAGCTCGTTAGAAGGCGGTTCGATCAATCAGAATTTCAAGATGTTGAATATAGGTTCCGTACTGTGAACGTCTGTCCTTGGCGACAGTGAAGGATATTGAGACAAAGCCTGGGCTACATCGTTATATGTGCGATTGACGTCTTGATATTCCTATGATTGAAGCTATTAGAGCTCTGTCTAACGAATCTGATGGGAGTATTATTTATGTCTTACACTCGTCAGAACACTATACAACCAATTCAACACATGCTGCTGGACGACCATCTTGAGGATCGTGGCAGCTGGTTACCGTCGAGGTAGTAACGTCATGATAATGTGATTGGTGTTGAGCTTGGTGATAATTGGAGTACAGAGTCACTGTGTATGGTGGAAGCCTTGTGTTGAGATGCCCGCCAAGGCTGATGAATATAGGTGGAGCTTTATAATATTATAGCCAATCAGAATTGATTCCCCTCAGTTAGCTCGACGAAGCTCCAAGTACTTACGTATCAAGACCTAAATCGAAAAAGCCGACAAAATCCCGGGTTTGCCGCAGACAACCAATTATGTAATAGTTTTAATAGAGGCAACTTTCTTCCTCAAAAGCTTTCCCCATTTCTTTCAAGCTCCCGCGCAGCCCACGTTCAAGGTCCACACTCTCCAAGCTCGAGGCGCACTTTTCTAAGGATTCTATGTAACAAGAACCCTTGAGGTATCTCGGATCAGCCAATTTGGACACAAGATCTCCAAAACCTCTGTGCGACAATACCCGCACCAGTGGAGAGCCGCCGGCATCGGTTCAAAGTAACAAGCATTCCTGATTTAATTCTTCGACTTTCAACATCCACACCACCATTTTACAGAGAAAATAGACACGCAGGAGTAATGAATAGCCTAGCCTAGGTACTCAAATCTAGCTCCGTCCAACGGCTCGGAACTTGACGGAAGACTATAGTAAATGGCGCCATACTACCGACAGGCGAAGTATGGGCATGTGCCATTTCTATTCTTTCCACACCCGCAATATTACGAGACAAGTCGTCCATATTCTATCATCTGTCATACTATGTTATAAGAACGTCAGTTCATTTTATTCCCTCTTCTGTCAGGAACTGAGTGATGAATAATTAACTTCATTACTAATGAATACTAATACTGATTGAACGTTTCGCTTGGGACCGCAATTCCGAAACCTTACGAGGCTAGCGAGAATCACGTTTGCTCCGTCTTTATAAAACTCAGAGTCTTCCCACATCTTTTTGTTTCTTTTCTTACCTATTCATTCAGTCTTATACAACCCCCCTTCTTCTATCGACTCCCTAACACATTCGCATGCTCACAACCAACCGGTAATCTCGCACGGCTGAGGAGTATTACAGGATTATATCTGTATACTCCTTGCGTCAGGAATTAGGCTTTTTTTAGTTTATTTACTTGGATAACGTCAATTATACCTAGGTACCTATCAAGTCAATCCTTTGTGTACATCAAGCCCCTGAGCTTTGCCACATAAGGTTGCCTTTTCGATTTATTATCTCCGTTGGTTATCTCGTCTTAATCCGATATACAACACCGTCGTGATGAGACCTCCTATTCCAGTCTTATCCGATTATGGAATCTCGCCAAAGCATGGCTTCTTGCCAAACGTCTTGCCTTTGACGAGGCTCCCGGACCCCTACTATAATAAGTGGGAGTCGATTGCTGCCAATCTTCAGAATTTGATCCTCAGCAAACGTCTCCGAGGAGTCATTGATCGCCTTCCTGTCCTCTCCACCATCGGTCTGGAACATGACGCGGAATGGAGGAGAGCCTATATGCTCCTCACCTTCTTTGCTCATGGCTACATCTGGGAAGGTGATACTCCTTGCGATCGAGTGCCACCGAGCATCTCCGTTCCGCTGCTGGATATCTGCAAGCACCTCGAAGTTCCACCCGTGTCCACCTACGCCGCCTCGGTGCTGTGGAACTTCAAGCCGCTCTTCGTCGATGAGGATATCGATGATCTCGATAATATCGCCACTTTGCTTACTTTTACCGGATCGCTCGATGAGTCCTGGTTCTACCTGGTTTCGGTCGCTATCGAGGCTCGTGGCGGCCCTATCATTCCCCTGATGCTGACGGCAATTGCGGCCGCTCGGCAAGGCGATAGTGTAACCGTAACACGTTGCCTACGCGCCTTCGCCGAGCGTCTCGATGACCTTGGCGAATTATTGCGTCGCATGCATGAAAGCTGCGACCCTGGATTTTTCTACCGTCGCATTCGCACGTTCCTTGCTGGCAGTAAGAATATGGCCGAGGCGGGTTTGCCGCACGGTGTCATGTATGACGATGGGTCGGGCAAGTCTGAATATGTCCAGTATAGTGGACCTAGCAATGCCCAGAGCAGCCTCATTCAGTTCTTCGATGTTGTCCTTGGCGTCGAACATCGACCCACTGGTGAGAAGCCCGACCCGGCATCCGAGTCGGAGCGTGAGGGACGAAGTATCGTTCCCAAGCACAATTTTATCCGGGATATGCGCCGTTACATGCCGGGACCACATGCCCGCTTCTTGAACGACGTTGCAGCCGTTGCCAACATTCGCGAGTTTGTTGAAAGTCGTGCTTCTACCGATCGTTCATTGAGCATCGCGTACGACGCGTGCCTTGCCATGCTTCGCGCATTCCGTGACATCCATATTGCTATTGTCACGCGCTACATCATCTTGCCTTCTCGGGAAAACAGAGCCCGCTCTCGTAGTCCCGAGGTTGCTAGAACCAATCTAGCGACCGCGTCTAAAAATGAGAAGCATAAAAAGGTAAAAGGTACTGGTGGGACAGCCTTGATCCCTTTCCTCAAGCAGGCTCGTGACGAAACCGGCGAGCCGTCTGTCGAGGTCTGGGCTAGGAAGTTTATGAGCCGCCAGACCAAGGTCTCCGGCCAAAACGACTTCTTCCTCGGGAAGGATGAGAAGTCGGACATTGCGGAAGAACCGCTTGTAGAGCATGGTCTTGCCGGCACTTGGACCATGGACGAGGAGTATGGCGGTATTTGCAATTACTAGTTCAAATACCGCTGAATCTATTTCCTCTCCTCGGTGACGATGATAGTTATCAATATTCTTATGTTAGACTCCAATGGCACAATATTATCTATGATATTATATGATCCCATGATATCAGCCTTGATGTCTCCCGCTTAGGTAGACATGGCAAACATATTGTAGAGTTTAGTCTAATAACTTTTTGATTATTCAATCCGATGTCTTGATTGGTAAAGATTGCCTTTATTCTACTACCAGCATTATCTAGAGCCTCTCGTGTCCCTCTCCATTAGCTGGGGTAGGTGCCTAGTTAGGTAGTGATTGGTACCTTGTGTGGCAAGTTAGCTTTATTGAAACAGACTTAATCTGCATTCAAAGAAAATAGACGGGCTTTGTTCACCTCGGGCACGATTCCTCGAAGCTATTTAGGGATATCGAAATCTCCAGTCAGCTGCCAAGGAGTTTTTCACGACAAAGGCATTCTATCATAACCGTAAATTTCTTTCTTTTCGAGATGGTTAACCAGGTATACTAGGGGAGACAATTCCCTTTCTAGAGATGCGTAACCCTGTCCATTTCTTATCAAGTTAATATCGCAGCTAGTAAACCAGTACACTCATTTACTAAATTCTCATTCCTTATCATCTTCGTCTCTTCTTCGTCTTCACTCCTTTACTTCCATTTCAATGACCGGAACAATCACCATAATAGCCTACACAAGAGCAGTCCTCGCCCTCGCTGGATTGGCGCTCCTCACAGCACGCGAAGCTCACACAGTTTGGCGGCTCTCATCCCTGCCCTCCCAGTCACCACTAACGGTCGAGCGCGTATCGCCCCTCATAAGCATAGGTACTTGTGAGATCGTGAGTCCGTGCTTCTGTCAGAGCGATGTTTCCAATTCGACGATAGACTTTGATATTGCGTAGAGGGCGTCGGGAGCTATTTTTCCCCCTAGTAATATGGCTACCTACACAAGAGCGACCCGCATTTCGAACGAGGGGACGCAAAGCATATACCACGGCCTGGGCGTGGAAGGTTTATACTTGTACGGAGGACGTAGCGTATTGTTACGTTAAAATCTCTAATCGAAGGGTATAATAGATATATACATATGGCCTATCCATAAATAGATATACTATGACCTAATCTTTCGTTCATTTAGAAGCGGTCAGACAGTAACCTGCTACTTGTCTCGTCGGACTTGATTAGATAGGAGAATAATCCATGAGCGACAGCAAAGCGCACGTCCAAATAAGAGAGGCAGCCACTGTGTTCATCGTCTTCCATAATGTATGGTGTTATACCCCAATAGTAACGAAAGATCGTTGTATCCTTCTAGTCATGTAATCTTAGTCCAAAGCACTGCGAATCGCTAAACCTTTTTATCCTTATCCATCCAAGTAAAACCAGCTCATCCAGTCATATATAGCCTCATAAACCAAGCACCAAGCACCAAGCACCAATTATATCCCTCTACATTTCTACCATCTAGCATCTACCACTTAATGACCTTCTCTGGGAAGAACTCATCAATGAGCTCCAGATAATACGGCTTCAACTCCTCCGCATCAGGAATGTCATCGCTCTTGCTGTATAGATCATACGGATTGAACGCGCGCACAGCCTTCAGCATGTCCTCATCATGCTCATCCATCAGCTCTCTGTACGCACCCTCCTTGTGCCACGGGTAGAACGAGTGGTACCGGATCATCGCCAGCGCCTCGGGCGGCAGCGTGCTCTGGTCCTTGACCACATGGTACAAGTACTCGTCGTGGCCCCAGCTCAGCATGACGTTGTCCAACCCGCAGCCGGGGGAGTAGATGCCGAACTTGGTGCTGTAGATCGGGTCCTTGGAATCCGGGTTGTCGGCAAAGGTGTCAGGGTATATGATGCGGTCGTCGAAGGCGCACCCCACGGGGAACGTGTCGCCCACGACGTCCCACTGCCCCTCGGAGCCGTAGAAGTATAGCAGCTTGCCTAGATCGTGGATTAGGCCGGTTAGCTGCATCCAGCGGGGCTTGCCATCTCGACGGATAGCCTCGGCTGATTGTAATAGGTGTTGGATCTGAGAGAGAGATGTGTCTGGGTCGGACTCGTCTATGAGGGTGTTGAGTTTCTCTATGGCCTGCCAGACGGTCATCTCTTCTCGCCTGCGGGTCTTGAAGTCGTTGCGTGCTTTCAGGTTGTAGGCCACTGTCTGTTTGGTGTGCTGTTCCCGGTAGAAGTTCTTGACCCGGTCACAGGCTTCTTCGTATTGTCTAAACTGTGTCTTGTCCTTTTCTGAGTCGAATTGTGACTTGTCATCGTACTTGGCTTGGTCTTTTAGTACGTTGACTGCATCAATGTGATCAGATGTTTCCTCGAGCTCAAGTCCGTTTCGACTTGTGGTGTCGTCGAGGAGGATGCCTGGAGCCATTGTGGTGTGAAAATGGGTATACAACAACAATCCAGAAAGAAGAGAAGGGGTATCTATTGAAAGGCAGTATGTAGGAATAAATATTTCAAGACGCTGATTGTTTTGAGTTTGAGTTTGAGAAATAGTCGAGACTTCATCGTCGTGAAGGCGATATAAATATTTTCTAAGCTTCGTATAAGTGGTATCTCCGAAGCTTTGTTCCCCACAATAGTTTGAGGTACATAGTAGTTTGATGTAAGTTTATCTTCAAATAGGGTCAAAATCGCCGAACGCAGCTATATTGAGCTCAACCTTACCAGCTAGTCGAGACGCTGATCTCCCGCGGAAATTCAGGGACTAGGACCCCTGTGGAGCTCGATCTGCGAGCTCTATTCCGTTCCTCGCGGAAAAAGGCAATATTGTCCGAACTCCAGACTCGATAATTTTATCTCATCCATTACGCTAGTTGTATCACCTCCACTTGCATCGTTCCAGCTCTTCTAACCGGGGAAAACGTCACTCCAGCATCATTCAGTATTTATAGCTTCGGATCAAGGAGATTTCCCCGCGCTTAATAAACGTGGCACCGAAGTCTATCCGGGTTAGGTAGTCCGGGGTGACATGGTGGCCATCAGGGATAGTCCCCCGTGCGACCCCGGCCAGCCACTTGCGTATCTCCCACGTTGTCACAGCGTAGATAGCAAATTAGATTTTATCGTCATCTCATTCGCCAGTTTCTGGTATCCAACCCCATGCATTCATTAGCTGCTGCTGTATCGCCGCAGTCGGGCGAGCGTGATCCGCCTCGGTCTTTTTCAAGATGTCAATGAGAGCCTCCTGATCAGATCGTTCGCTAAATTGGTCGCCAACTACTTTCCACGTTAGCCGAGTTCAGTATTCGCAATCACGAGGATCGTTCCTACACATGGCAATGCCCATGCAGGCGGTAAACATGGCCGGTGGTGTCCACTGATTGCAGACCCCAATACCACAAAGCTCCCTTACGAGGGTCTCGATACGTTGCTGTCTTTGTATTAGTTGGCTATAATCGAAGTAATCTTACGATATTGCAGACTCACTGTCATTTGCTTAACTGCCGCTCGGCGGTTTGTACCTACTTTGGGAATAGATGGGTCAAATTGAGTTAGGAAGAGTTGTGCGAGAATATGGTGCTGAATCCCGATAACTAAGAGGAGTCAGCCCTTACATCGCACCAATAACACTAAATAAAGTCCCGATCCTTACCATGGCAACTCGAACCATGCCAAATCTCTGGAAAGGCGCTAGATGCCGTAGGTTCTCGATAAAAGAAGGGGTTAAAGGACGGAGGACGAGTGGCAGACCACTTTCTGCATGCCTCGTCTAGGGCATTCCAACGGCCAACCGTAAAGGAATTTTCGCCGAAACAAAAATTGAGAACATCAGCGATAAGTACAATCGCCCGATTTGACCATGTATAGTCGTCAGCCGGCTCGAATGACCGGTCTACCACGAAATGGTTTAAACTGACTTTAACGGGTTGTTGTGTAATCACCGCTATATAAATCTCTTGCCTTAGCCCTACCCAGAATGAAGCTGCACTTAAACTACCTGGTACCATGTATTGGTCGCCGACGTTGACAAACGTATGGATACCAAGCAGATGACTGTAGTTGTCCTGGCCAGTTGTCGGAACTGTTCTATAATTAGCCAGCAGCTCCCAAATTATTTCCCATAATGATTCCTCTCTCACCGTCCATCTCCTCAAGCATACGCAAGATTATTGTTGCTGCAAAGAGATTTTCATCCGACACCGTCGACGCGTGATTCAGCATAGGAATGAGATACTTCAAACACTCGTCATGATACCTATTCGAAGCTAAAGGGTCGAAATATGTCGTATGGCTAAGATGCCTTGCGGCTATGGCAAATATCGCGTTTAACAACGTGTGGCATACTGCAGCACGCTCTGGGACGACAAATTCAAAGTGGCGGAGGGGGTCGCATAAGTCCAACTGTGTTTGTCAGATATATATCTCCTAAGATCCATCGTCTGGCTTACACATATCGCTAGTTTCTGAATGTAATGCCGGAACAGTATCGCTTCTGTCCGGTTCTTGAGCGGTAACGCCGAGACAGTTTGGAAGCTGGGTGCCGAGACGGCTCTGGGAGGGGGAATGCGCGTGCTATTATCTACCTGTTGAGGCCGCAATTCATATGGACCGGCAGATCTCCCTTCTGCGTGACATCTGTGAAGCTGGATTTCGGTTGCAGAGGTGCCTTCGCTTGAAAATAAGTCGTTGCCTCTTGGTTGACTCTGAACTGGTATGGTCTCAACCAGCTGGTTCTCGGTTGTTTTATGATCTCGTAAACTTGAGCTCGCAGGAGGTGTAATACTGGGAGAGGTTAATTCCGGCTCCCGTGTATAAGTCTCGTCTACCGGTATATGAAATTCATATTGGGATGCCTCCTCTAGAGGACTTCCCGTAGTCAGGTACCGGGTCTCATCGATGTAAGTCACTTGTAAATTTAGTTATCATCCCGTCATTATTCATGAAAACGCCGAAACGTCAGTTGACAGTAAGATTTACATTGTCTTGGCGGCTTGAGCCACCTTTGGTCTCTACTAAACGTATCTACAAACAAAAATAATTAGATCATGGCCAAATGATGAGAGAGAGTTCATGAAATACCTTTACTGGGTTTGAATTTGAAGCCTAATTTGCATTCGCGACGCGCGCGGACGCAGCGGCCGCATCTAGGAACTGATCGATCGCCTATCCACCGAAATTCATTAATGTTATTATCCCTCAACGCAACACATTGAACGATCTCGCGTTTACTTACATTTGAGATGGTGTTCACGACATGTAACGCTTTGCCAAGAAATCTATATCAGCAATTGACCCGCCTACATATGTATTCCAGAACCTTCAGAGGAGTATGCGGTGAGTGGGCTAGCTGAGTGCCCCAGTGTGGTGTAACGACACTGACGTCGTCCAGCATCTTCTTTATGGAGCCTTAGAATGAAATAGAAGAATCTCGTACCATGGTGTAGCAAGCAACTCGGATTGCTCTGATGAGGGCATTCGCAACGTCGTCAATAGTACGAGGTAGCTTGCTCGGTATATTTCGGACAAAGATACCCGCGTAGCAATCAAAGTGAACCCCAAATATCGAGAGAGATCGTCTAATAAAGATGGTCAAAACCGCCGAACGGGAGACGAGCATGAGCTAAAATACTAGGGCCAATTGGCTGTATAAGCCTTTCGCCATTGGTCCGTCTCCCGAATAACGGCCTTTGAACAGGACCCACGAGGTCATTCCTCGTGTAACAAATCTTCATACTAGGCAGGCTAGGTAGTTGATGGTGCGTACCGTAATCGTGCTGACCATTATGTTGGAGGAGGCTGGCCAATGGATACTACGTTGTTGGATCCTAGCTCATCTACTAACACGCAGTAGCTTGCCCGTGCTGCCCGTTCTCGCCCACCTAGATTGTTCCAGTCAAGGATCTTTGATCAGGGCTGTCAGGATTCCCAGAATTCCAAGTGGTTCTTCCCCGCAACTAACTACTCCATCCACCACCTGGGGAAACGGACTTGATGGACCGAAAGGGAAAATATGACCGAGCTAAACCGCTTACGGTGTAGAGTGAGCTATCCTCGGTAGTCCTAGCAGTTAGCTTGCCGACTAGAATATTCCTCTATTTATTTTCAAGATAAAAGAGGCAATACGCCGTACGTCAATGAAGGTGATACGGCTCGCCGCGCAACGCCTCACACATCATATTTGGGAGATACGTAGAAGTCAGCTGATTTAACTCATACTCTTCTTACCACGAGCCCGTCATAGGTAATAGCCATAACCATGGGCTCAATACCGGGGAAAGACGTCGATGATGTCGTCGAAAAGGCCTCGACGCCATCCGAGCCGACGAAAGAAGAGCACGAGAACCTGTCCGACATAATCCGGAATGCGAAGCTTGCGACAGAGAAGGAACATAAGATGACCCTATGGCAGGGCATCAATCTGTATCCCAAAGCCATAGCATGGAGTGTTCTAATCTCGACTTGCATTGTCATGGAAGGCTACGATATCTCCTTGGTCAACAACTTCTATGCCTTCCCGCAGTTCAACCAGAAGTACGGCGTCGAGGTTACCGCTGCAGACGGTACCGTTTCTTACCAAGTTCCAGCTGCATGGCAGGCTGGGCTGAGCAACGGTGCGGTAGTGGTGAGTTAGATTGCGCATCCATGCGTATTTCCTAAAGTTAAGATGCCCTTTTTCAAGCTCGCATTTTAGAAAATCATTGGTTACCGATGATCTTACCTAAGGTCTCACAACGTTTATCGCGGTGAGACAATAATGCAATATTTACCCATTTAGTAAATATTTAAGCTTTGTTTTAACATCAATTCATCTCGCAGGGCGAAATCATTGGCCTGATGATAAACGGTTGGGTCTCTGAGCGGTTCGGATATCGGTACACGGTCATCGGATGCCTCGCTCTCATCGCTGCATTCACTACCATCTTCTTCACGGCGCAGACCGTCGTGCACCTCCAAGTCGCCGAGATCTTGTGTGGTATTCCGTGGGGCGTCTTCCAGACGTTGACCATTACCTATGCCTCTGAAGTCTGCCCTGTGGCGTTGCGTGGCTACCTGACAACTTATGTCAACTTCTGTTGGGGTATCGGCCAGATGATTGGTATCGGTGTGATCATGGGCAACCTCTGGCGTACCGATGAGTGGGCATATCGCATAGTAAGACTACCCGTCTAGGCACTTTTGATAGTAGGAACTGACACATCTTGACAGCCATATGCGCTCCAATGGATGTGGCCGGTGCCTCTGATAATCGGAATCTTCTTCGCGCCCGAGTCTCCTTGGTGGCTCGTAAGAAAGGGAAGGAATGAAGATGCCAAACGTTCCCTTCTTCGTTTGACTAGCTTGGATAAGGAGACGGACTTTGATGCTGACGAGACAATCGCAATGATGGTGCATACCTCAGCATTGGAGCAGAAGATTACTGAGGGAGCTAGTTATCTCGATTGCTTCAAGGGGGTTGACAGACGTCGCACAGAAGTATGTTTACAATGTCCTGTTAGTCGTGCTCACTTTCGTTATGCTAATTGGGATAGATTGTGTGCATGTGCTGGGCGATCCAGAATCTCAGCGGTAACTCGTTTTCCAACTATTCGACATATTTCTTACAGCAGGCCGGTCTCTCCGATGATAAGGCATATTCATTCGCCATGGGCCAATACGCCATCAATTGTGTCGGAGTCTTCGGAGCCTGGACACTTATCACCTTAGGTGTCGGACGAAGGACGTTGTACTTGTATGGCCTTGCTGCTCTCTTCAGTATGCTCTTGATCCTCGGATTCCTCGGCTTGGCCAAAGACAGAGATGCTGCATCACTCGCGACAGGCAGCATCATGTTAGTGTGGGCTCTGTGCTACCAACTCACTGTCGGCACCGTATGCTACTCTCTAGTCGCTGAAATCTCAACGAGACGTCTGCAGATCAAGACAGTCGTGCTCGGACGTGTCGTCTAGTAAGATTATCCTGATATTCTAAGAGTTTCCAAGGCTAGTGACTGACAGACTGTAGCAATATCGTTGCTATCATTTGTGGCGTTTTGACACCGTATATGCTAAACCCTACGGCGTGGGACTGGGGTAACTATGCCGGCTTCTTCTGGGTGAGTAATGCATCGAGCTTGTTAATGCCCGTTTTCACCTGCTGATTCGACGTCTCTACAGGCTGGTTTGTGCTTCCTCTGCTTTGTCTACACGTATTTCCGTGTACCCGAGCCTGCTGGACGCACATTTGCGGAGTTGGACCTTTTGTTTGAAAAGAAGGTGAGCGCGAGGAAGTTTTCAACGACCCAGGTGGATGTGTTTGCCGAGCACGTCGAGGAAGATGTAATCCAGCACTATCAGGACCAAATTGCCATCGCGAACTTGAAGACAAAGGTTTGAATGGCAAAGGGGGTATCCACGATAGTTCGGCATTGGAATGGATGGAATGAGGTGGAAGTAGTGGAAGAACTTGATATAGCCTGTATATTCAGGCACTCTTGGATGACGTTACGATGAGATGTGGATGTATTTACCGCTCTATGGGCGACTCGATTGTATATATATACCTACCTAATGTATGATTTATAAAGTCCGAAAGGCCGAATTACGGGCATGAAAGTGAGAAATGATACCATGGTCGGGTGTCTCTCGTATGGTATCTTCCAGGGGGTTCGACCGGAATTATGAACAGGACATGGTTCGAATCTCTGGTGATGCGGGGCCGGTGAAGTTCATCGTATCATATTTGTATGTACATACCGATCCATGCCGTTCGCTGTTGCCATAGTCTATAGCTGCCACGGCTTTGAACGGTATTACAATATGGATAGGTACTCGAATAGAAAGGGAAGGCACTAGGTTAGTACAAACATGGATGTAGAAAACGCTATATGTACATATATGTACTAAGAGGGTCCGAAGAACAGAATCCAATGCTACCGAACAATCGTTATAGAATCCAGACTGGCAATAACCTCATTGATATTCGCCATAAGAGTACATTATCATTTACAAATATCCCTTAGAGTGCTTTCTAAGTCACCTGGTATAACCCAAGGTAAAATGCTTTTCGATCGGTGAAGAGAGGAGAGCTGTAACACCAATAATGTGTCTCCTCATGTAACCCTCGCTCTCGGCTAAGCTTGTTAGTCAGGAAGCCACCAAGCTGCCCTAGGTCGCTATTCATCACAACTTACTTATTCAGCCCTTCAGAATAACCAAGTCGTCACGCACCTACAGATAATCCAATCATTTGTGAAGACGATATGCTCCTGATTAAGTCATAGGCGGCTAGATTCGACTCGAAAGTCCGCAGAGATGTCCAAATGAAGAGGAAATAAATAGACCAATGTAGAAGATATGCGAAGCGCTACCGATCCGGTAATTGTTTGGCTTGCATTTCTGCTGTGCTATCTCGGACGGTCTGGCCCTTCTTATATTCCTCCTCTAATGCCTTCTGCATTTCAAAGTCGAGTTGGCGCTCTTTCTTAATTCTCTGTTGCTCCATGTCGCGTATAACACCTTGATGCATCGCCTAGACAAACTTCGATAAGCCTATGTTGGGCATATAGATCTCGAGGAGCATCATCGTACCTCTTTTTCCATTTTTTGCTGGAAGTGAACGATGATGACTGTACCAACGGCGAAGAGCGAGGTTCCCGCTAGAGTGAGCTTCGATGCTCGCGACATGTTTCCTGAGTGTAATAATAGAAACTTTGGTTGAATTTAATCCCTGCTATAAGGCCATTTCCCTTTTTATGTGTTTGTATAGACTTGTCAGTTTTCGAAGCCTCAGTGGTACGATGAAGCTTGAATCGGAGCAAAACCATAAAATTGAAGCTTCTCCAAAATGACGTGGGGGTCCTATGCGCTATCGATAATGGTCAATTGAGAGGGCGGCATTGCTGTTTTTCCCAGGTCCGGTGAGCTTGGACGGGGACCTCGAGCTTCAGGTGGGTTCCACTAAATCCCCGGCCTGTGACCTTTCGTCAGTGGTGATTGATTGATTGATCCCCAAGCTACGCCAGCCTCCAGCCTCCGTAACCTCTTACAGCTGGAGATCTCGTAACCTATCACGATTGCTCTTTGTTACAACACTATATCTCAGCCGCCAACCTAGCAAACACTCGCATCTCACTTTCGCCCGAGTCAAATTACACGTAAATCAGACCGCAGTACAGCAGGATGGTATGCGAAACACACCAAACCCCATACTATATTTAAGAATAGGATAGGATAAAAGTGCAGCCAGCTAACAATGTTTCCCTCGATATAGTCAGCCCAGAACTCGGCAGGCATCCAGACCCTACTCGATGTACGAAATCACCTCGCTCGCAGAAATATCACGACAACGTGACGGAGTGTTTGTATAGCAGGTCCAGCTGACAGGTATCTCGTAGGCCGAGAGGGAAGCTTCCAAGATAGTCCAAAAAGCCCGAGAATGTTCGTAACATATTCCCCTCATCGAACTTACAATATGGTGGCCGATCGGGTTGGTGATGAAGACTAATTCACCATTTTCCAGACCGAACCAAGAGAGTACGGGAGGCACGAGATGAGGCCAAGAAGGAGATAGAAGCCTACCGCAAAGCGAAGGAGGAAGAGTTCAAGAAGTTCGAGGCCGAGGTACGTGTGCACCATTCCTCAACGTTCCAAACAAAGTATGCAACGACTCTGTCCATACGCTAACTTGTATGCGTCTACCTAGCACACGCGAGGTAACAAGCAAGCCGAGGAGGAAGCCAACAGGGAGGCCGAGGCCAAGATCAAGGAGATACAGGAAGCCGGCAAGAAGAACCAGGATAAGGTCGTCGAGGAACTGTTGAAGGCCGTGTTCGAAGTGAAGCCCGTCCCGCCCCAGAGATCGTAAATTCATTTTGTCTAGCATGGAGAGAAAAGGGGCTCCTTTTAAAGCTACTGGCTACTGTTTAAGGAGAGATTAGCATGCTAGCTATGTCACAGTAAATGCCTATGCTAGGAAGCTCTGGTTGTGGTGCGCAATATTATAAGGTCAGGTACTTCGAAGGAGGAACCATCGAACTGACAAAGGTCGGTGTCACTGGCTGTAAGAGAGACTTGCTTGTTTGTCTGTTCATAGAAGAGATTCGAGGGATGTCGCGCTAGAAAGCCGGCACGATATGCATTGTTTATGATTGACTCCTATTACTATTACATGCTACCGCCTAACTCTTGTGATTATTATTGCAGGAATTCCACTAGTGTCGTGAGCATCTCCTTGGTATCTTTACCATCTGCATCTTCAATGTCGATCCCATCAATCTGCTCCTGTATCGTCTCCCTAATGACTCCTAATGTCTCATCGCGATCAGCAAGTAGCTTCTGTATAGTCTTTCTTGCACCATCATCTTCAGCCACCAACCATGCCAGCACTACGTCTAGCGTCTGCAGACAGAACAGGCCGGCGTCAAGGCGTCTCGAAAACCACTCGTCCGCCATCTCTTCCTTTTCCTCGGCACTCATTCCACTCTGCTCTACGCGGATCGCCTCATCCACCGAGCTAAGGCGCGTAGCATACTCTCTTCTTAGCTTGACTAGCTTTTGCGTCTTTTCATAATCCTTCTCAACGAACTTGGCCAACGTTCGGATACGTTCTGCCGAGTCGGCCGGTAATAATCGAAGCATGGACCCGAATATGCCAATCAGATGCTCCGTAGTCTGGTTATCGTTGTTCTTCTTCATGAACAGCGTGAAGATGTTCTTCAGCCCACCAGCTTCTACCACTCTTTGGCATACTTCCGTCCCTGCTTGACCCGAACCCCCGACGGCGTGGTCTAGAAGCCGAAGTGCGGCGGGCTTGCTCATCTTGCCCTCCTTTAACATTATCAGACATAGCTCGACGCCCTCGGCTTCCACGAATTTAGTCTTTCCCTCTGGCTCGTCCACGATGCAAGTGAGAGCCTCGAATAGGTTTTCCATATACTCTTCCTCTTCGCCTCCTTTTTCGGGGTCGCGTTTTCGATACGATGCTACAAGCTGCAGCATAATATCTGTGGCATCCAGACTGGCCAGTTTTCTCCTGTTCTTGGATGAGGTCTGTACTAATATGGCCAAGACCTCT
Source organism: Hypoxylon sp. PDH2405 (assembly GCA_023628415.1). NCBI lineage: Eukaryota > Fungi > Ascomycota > Sordariomycetes > Xylariales > Hypoxylaceae > Hypoxylon > Hypoxylon sp. PDH2405. The sequence goes on along the minus strand of JAMAKT010000082.1, from coordinate 7,907 downwards.
GCTGCGTATTGCTTGTTCTGGCTGACGGTTTTCTCCTTAACTTGTATTCGCCGCAATAGCCACTTTAGGAGCTTGTCATTTTCCGCGACTCGCTCCGCCGTGGTGGTTCGTCCGCTGCATAGATTCTCCACCACATTCAGCGCGTAGTAAACGCCGCTTCGATCGACTTCCTGCTCTTCGTCCAGCCTCTCGAAGTTCGACACGAGCAATCCCAGTAGATCAGCCTCCAAGAGGGCATCGACGAGCGCGTTCCATTGGTCATCATCGGCAGCGACATCCTCGTCCGTTAACTCGTTGATAATCTCCACGGCATCAATCGCAATATCCGTGTTCTCATGCGCCAATAATCCAACCAAACTAGCAACACTTCCCAGCTTCGCAAATTCCGGGTACAGCTCCGGATGCTCAGACAGTATGGATAGAGCCTTTATGTCAGCGTCGAGGTCCGCTTCGCTCGAAATAAACTTCTGGGGTTCGTCCTCGAACTTGGCACGTAGTTCGGCGTTCTTATTTATGCGCTTCTCGAAGTTGATGACGGTGCGCCGCAACCACGCGCTATCGAATTTCTCCGGGGCGGCATCCGCGCTGGGATCGTCAACGTAGTCTAGCACTTCGTTTTCCTGGGCTGTTATGCCACCGCCGTAGAACCGACCTTCCTCATCGTCATCGGGTGGAAGGTCTGGTCCGTAGTCGGCATTCTCGTCGTCTTCTGGAGGCGCAGGGCCTGCTTCGACATCATCGTCGTTTGCAACCTCGTCTTCGACGCGCGCGTGCCGACTACTCTTCCCGTTAGAAGTTAGACGAGGGGATTTGTAGATTTCGTCTGTGATTCGACGCGTGTAAGTCAGCAAGGTTGACATTGGTACCTAGGTAGGGAAAAAAGCGAGGCATACTGGGATCTCTGAGAGGCTCTAGTTTGCGCTTGCTGCCAACGCCGGAGGCCTATAATTCGGTGTTAGTCGAATGTGGAATACAATTTAGGCGCAATATTCTAACTAACCTTGAAAAGTTCATCTATGCTGGTCATTATGCATGAAGTTATTATAATTTGATGTAGGCGTACCGTGATGTGAGAAGATACAAACGGGAGCTCTTTGAGTTTGGACAGGTGAGCTTCAATTGGCTTTGGCTGCAAGCTCTTGGACAGTGCGTAGTTGAAGTCGCACTTCCAATTTATTATATATCTCCACCGTATGACGCACTATGTATATCCAGGTACGTATCCCGTCAATGGAAGGTATCGGCCATATTTTTTTTTAGCTTCAATTTCGACTTCTACCATTAGTTTGCCCAACAGTAAGCAACTTGGTTCTTCATATAGCCTTGTTCGGTTTCTTGTGTATCTGTTCAAGGGTCCGCATTCATTGTATCATTTTTCCTTTGGTATAAAGAGCTCATCCAATTCACTTTCGCTTTTATGTGTTGATAGATCTTTGCTTATTATATCAGCCTCGTCTTTGTAGAAACCAGATACATTTATAGATCTCACTTATACATATCTACTCTTTCTTTCAAAATGCCTCCGACAGTTATACTCGTTCGCCATGCTCAAGCTCGTCATAACGCAGAGAGTCAGTTGCCTATGTATTACCACAGACGATAAACTTTGGAGTCCTAGTTCTGATCTCGTCCAGAGAATTTCATGATACATGATCCAGACCTGACTGAGGAGGGACATGAGCAATGCGCAGATCTGCGGAAAAGCCTCATGGAAAATCCATTAGCTCAGCAAGCTGAAGCAATAATAGTCTCTCCCTTACGTAGGACAATGCAAACAGCGCTGCGATCTGTCGACTGGCTCATAGAGAAGGGTGTCAAAATCGAGGCTGATGCGGCCTGGCAAGGTAAGCTCACGTTCTAATAGTGTCATGCTTGAGCTTTCCGAAGCGATATCGAAGAGCCTGATATTCTAAAACGTCTCGCTAGAAAATTCGGTGAAACCGTGTGATACGGGCAGCCCTGTTGATAAACTCTCTCAAGAGTTTCCCGTGGTTGACTTCTCAAAAGTCGATCCTGTATTTCCGGATAAGACATCGCCAGCGGCTAGCAAGTACCACTTCACCAAAGCAGCTATTCTAAATCGGGCGCAATCGGCCTTGAAAAGCATCTACGCCCGCCCGGAGAAAGTTGTCATCGTTGTCTCTCACTCAGCTTTCTTGCGGTTAGCCGTTTCTGGTTACTGGTACTTCAACGCCGATTACCGCATCTTTGACTTCGCGCCCGTGAACTCGATTGAAGACAACTTGCGACTCGAACAACATGAGTCTACTAAGGAAAAGGGCGGAGGACTCGGTCGAAGCTGGATCGACCCCATAGTGCTGGGCTCGGAGTTACCGGAAGAGGATCCGGACAACGAGCCGGACGCCGTATGCAACCGAATCGGTCGGGGATATTAAAACAGTATTTTATAGAGCAGGAGTAATGCCCAATCCCTCGTAATTGTTGCGATGGTATGCCACTGACTCTCTCCCATGTTTCTCATGGCTTAGCAGCTTATCATGATCAGGGCCGTGATCGTGACATGGATCAATGCGAGAACGATAAGTCACGACGCATATGATGTGATTTCGCAGCAACGGTGCATATTTGCATATTTTATGATTCTCCTCTGCCTCAATACCACTTCGGTTTCCGGCAAAATTGCAAGGAGCCGGGCAAACTGAGTGATACCGCACCACCAGCAACTTAGACCCGAAATGAAGAATTGAGGCAGTGCACTCAGGCCCCGTCAGAACCACCATCCTCATTCGTATCAGTGAAACAAGTCATTTTGATTATTACGAGATCTTTAGGTCGTGCGATTATAAAGGTACAGGGTGTAGGCTAGCCTTACAAAATATCCTCGTAACAGGCAACCGTTTTCTTCGCGCTGACACTGCACAGCCTCAACCAAAGCTGAGATGAGAATGTTCGCTACAACCCCATTGGACCACTTATACACAGATCTGCATATACTCCATTGCGGTCCCGATATCAGTATCACACAGCGTTTCTAGTATGCTAGAAGACGTATAGCGCAGATCAGCAGATTCATTGGATGCTGACGACCCCGTTTGGTCCGGAACATCCACAATGGAACCCAACTGGTCTTCAGTAGCACGCGCTGCTGTGAGGCTCTTCTTATAATCCTACGCTTGGCAGTGCTGTTTGTAATTGCAGTTATCGGCTGTCAGTGGCTTCTAGTGGATCTAATAGGCTTGTATTTGCACCCACGTCCTCGCACCATGATCCTTTACTCAGCAAGCATTGGAATCGCGAAAATAGGCCATGCGAGTTTAAACGCCAAGAAGCTGACGGAGTCTGTCTCCGATATACCATACAGCTTAGTCGTATCACATTCGTAGATGTAAAATGGTATCTTCATTCTCAACTACGCAACTTAAGTTCTTCAGCTAAGAGATGTACTTCGCGGGACGGCCGACTCTAGAGTAACGTTCTTAGACTTCAGTCGCGGACATGTTCTCCGCTAAGAATCTGCACATACTATGGCTCGCACCCGCAGCCGTTCTAGGAGCACTGGAGGTTGATCTAGATTCACGAGGTACGACGATTTCGGTCTTCTATGTAAACGGCCTCCTTAAGAATAGCTCCTAATAGCTATAATACATTCCTAACACAAAGAACTTTTCAGAATCTATCATAGCTGCGGCGAAGCAAGTTGCCTTCGATTTAATGAGCTATTATGACGGTAACGAGACTGGCCACGTACCGGGCATCTTGCCGGGACCGCCACCGGACGGCGACTACTACTGGTTTGCGCCCCTTTCCTCCCGCCCTTGGAGAGAATAAAGAGCAAGACGATATTAACGATAGACCATAATCAGGTGGCAAGGCGGGGCGCTTTGGGGAACAATGATAGACTACTGGCATTACACGGGCGACGAGACGTACAACGACGTGACGTATGACGCCATGCTATTCCAGGTAGGTGAGAACCGCGACTATGCGCCGCGCAACTGGTCACTATCGCTTGGAAACGACGACCAGTCCTTCTGGGGCATGTCGGCCATGCTGGCGGCCGAAGTCAACTTTCGCGATCCGCCGGAGGGCGAGCCACAGTGGCTGCCGCTTGCCCAGGCTGTCTGGAACGAGCAGGCTTCTCCGGATCGCCGTGACGACACGTGCGGGGGAGGACTGAGGTGGCAGATCTTCCCGAGTAATAGGGGGTACGATTATAAGAACAGTGAGATTTCCTTTTCCTTATCTAGAACGTATGAAGAAAGGACATATGGGAAAGGGAAAGGATTACAGGGTAAAGACTTAATAGGAATTCTGCTAATGCTAGCGAATAGCCATCGCAAATGGGTGTTTCTTCAACATAGGAGCTCGCCTTGCCCGGTATACGCAGAACGACACATATGCGCAATGGGCTACAGAGACGTGGGACTGGATCATGGACATGAAATATATCGACAACGACTGGAACGTTTTTGATGGTGGGCACGTACCTTACAATTGTACGGACACCAACCGCCAGCAATACTCGTATAACGCGGCCATTCTGCTGTCGGGCGCTGCATATATGTACGACTACGTAAGTGTCTTGTCCTTCCTTTGCCTTAACCCCTTATACCGAAACGCTCGAACGAACAAAAAAGGGAGCGGCTTTGAGAGCTAACAGACACACGCAAAAAAACAGACCAACAAAAGCCAAGACTGGGAAGACCGCATCACGGGCCTCATCGACGGCATGGAGCGCGTCTTCTTCGTAAACGGCACGCTCTACGAGCCCAGCTGCGAAGGCGGCTTCTGCTCCACCGACATGCTGAGCTTCAAGGGGTACGTGCACCGCTGGCTCGCCGTCGCCACGCAGGTCGCCCCCTTCGCCAAAGACCGCATCATGAGGCTCCTGCGCTCGTCCGCCGCCGCCGCCGTCAAGCAGTGCACGGGCGGGCCTAATGGTCGCCAGTGCGGCTTCCACTGGACGACTGGCGTGTACGATGGCAAGACGGGAGCAGGCCAGGAGATGAATGTGTTGGGCGCGCTGTGCAGCCTGCTGATTGATGACGCCAAGGCGCCTGTGACGAGTAATACCGGCGGGACGAGCGTGAGCGATCCGAATGCCGGGGCAAATTCCCCGTCGCTGCAGGAGCCTTCGCCTGTCACGACGGGGGATCGGGCGGGTGCTGGGATATTGACGGCGCTTATTCTTGGTATTGCGATTATAGGGGCTGTGTGGATGGCTTTTGACTGATTTAGGTCGGCCCTGCTGGATTTGGTTGGCGTTGTAAATGCATGTTACGCTTCGTTGTGATATATTAGAATAAAAGTTAAGAAAATGTCTTGAACGAGATTGTCCTGTTCCACATATGTGGCTGCTAGTGATCATATTTACGTCAAATATCTCAGTATCCAAGCGGTCGAGTTGATCAGTATGTAAACATTGTAGAGAATCGTCTCCTCATAAGATATAAGGCCTACGGAAACCTCATAGGACATGAACCATTAGACATCGCCACGTGAATATGACTTCAACATTAACGTATGATATGGGGGCAAGGGCATGAAGAAATTGCCTCCCTAGATGGAAATGCCAAAATTAAATAGGGGCTCCAGTTGGAGAGAAATATGAGGGCATGGTGTACACTCAGGGGTAAAGGGAGTCGAAACGACAAAAAAGGAAAACGGTAAGGCCAAAAAAATTTCTGAATTGGGTGTCCTGGTCAACTTAGGGGTGGGTGGTACTTACTATTGTTGTTGCCATCATCGTTGTTGTCGTCGTTGTTATGTTTTTGTTACTGTTATCTTGTTCCTGTTATATTGCTATCGTTTTTGTTACTGTTATTTTTGTTCTTGTTATTTTGTTACTGTTGTTGCCGTTAATTTGTTGTTATGTCGTCTTTGCTGCTCTTGAAAATTCTTGCTGCTCTTGGATGGAATCGAACCCATCACCTTCGTAGTCGTCTCTGTAGTCACATTAGCACTGCTATTTGGCACCGTTCCAGTTGACCAAGACACCGTTTTCTTTTGGTGAAAGATCATGTGTTGCTTGGTCTTATATGCTTTACTTGGTCACCCAACTTTGGACCATGGCCGGTGCACGTAGCATGTCCGCGCTGTCCTAGGTCACCCAAACCTTCTCACCGGGACAACCATCATTATCCATACTGTACCACTTTCTACCCAAACCATTACCAGCCCCGCTGACCATAGTTAGCATAACACCCTGGATCACCACTCGAAGCAGGCAGCCATCGTCGTACTTGTCATTATCATTCCCATCAACACCACTTTTTAAACATGCCCCTTTTCTCGCTCAGGGGTCCGACATGTAGTAACCATCCAGCTAGGGCTTTGAGTTTTTGATAATGGGTGTTTATTAATATCCAATTATCAGTAGTATTAAGTGTATTTCTAACCACGCTTACAGAGTACAACGACAGATATCCCCCATCAAGACATATTCTCAGAGCATAGCGACGCCCGCTACAAGACCAACGGCCACACCCACAGCTCCCTTAACAACCGCCGTCGGCATGGCTGCTGCACCCTGAGACACGCTGGAGGACTGGGCTCCCTGAGAGCTCCCAGATGATGAGCTACCAGTTGGGGAGGAAGATTCGCTGTTGGAGTCGGAGCTGGAATTGGAGCTGGAATTGGAGCTGGAATCAGAGCCAGAACCAGAACCAGAACCAGAACTGGAGCCACTGCTAGAGCTCAAGCCCGTGCTGGCGCTGGCGCTGGCGTTGCTGCTAACGCTGCTGTCGGCGCTACTGGTGGCGCTCGTGACCAGCGTAGTAGTCGTAGGCGGAGTCGTGATAAAGTACTCAGTCGTTGAACCGCTGATCGTGAGATCAACGGATGTCTCCCCGGTGGCCGATGCTTCAGCAGAGCTGCCAGTCGCGCTGGGGGTTGCGGCAGCGGCGCCAAAGCCCGGCAAGTAACTAGGCGAATAGGTGGCGGTACCGAAGTAGCCGTCGCAGCCCGGAACAGTTTTCTTAGGCGGTGCACGGCCACCACCACAGTCCAAGAATTCGCAGATCTCACCCGTCCCGGGCACGTACCAGATAAGACTGGCTCCACCATACTTGACGGTTGCCGATGAAACACAGCCCGACAGGTCGGTCCTAGCTACGGCCTGGCCTGCGAGGAGGGCAGCCAGGAGGACTGACTGGGCCTTTGAGTTACTGGCGATCATTTTGGTAAGATGAGTAAGATGAGTTGGACCGGAGGAATATTAGATCGGGATCGGGATCGCGGTGGTGACGGAGAACAAACGAGGGTATATCCGACAATCGGGATCGGCGCTGAAAGCAAGAGGAACGAATGGACGGCAATCCTTTTTGCTCAAGGAAAACCACGAAAGGAAAGATTTGCGCGAGTAAGGAGGAAGAAAAAAGGTAAGCAGGGCAGAAGAAAAGATGTCGTTCCTTTTTCTTTAGCGCAGCTACGCCGCACCCGCACGGTCCCTTACCCCTGGCCCCCATATAATTAGGCAGTCAGCCATTATAAACAGCTGAGGTAAGGGGAACTATGAGACGGCCAATGAGAGGCTTAATGAGTTTTAAAGCAAGAGCATATTCGAAAAATCATTTACTTAAGTATTTATAAGCATAATAAAAGTATTTATATACTTTATAAAAGTAATTATATAAAGCTTAATGTTAAGTTTTTTTATTAAAAATAAATATAAAATATTATAAAATAACTTAAACTTTAATATTAATATTTAATATTTATATTAAAATATATTAATTTATTTAATAATAAAGCTTATAACTTTAATTAATTAATAAGTTAATAAAATTATAAAGCTTTTTAAAAGCTTTATTTTATATATTTATAATATATATAACTTAAATAAAAATAATATAATTAACTTAAAAATATTTTTACTTTTATATAATTATATATTTTACATTAATATATTTTATTTATTTAACATTAATTAATAATTAACAAAATAA